>JAMWYP010000066.1:2423335-2698300 GCA_025563575.1 Acacia pycnantha
GGTTCAGGTCGAGTTGACCCCGGTCAACTCGGAACCCGGGGTTTCTCCTTAACTCGGACCGGTTTCCCGTCCGGTTCGCCGGTTTCCGGTCTGAACTGGACGGTTCGGTCCGGGTTTCAAAACCTTGCATTATATTATTTCATGTATTGATATTAAATAAATCAGTTGGAATCATGGTTGGCTCATTTTTTTTGGGTTATCCATTCGGTATCCAGAGCTAAGCCCTGACTTATCCGGATCCGACTCGCGTCACGCACCTGGCTATAGTGAGTCTCCTAGCGAGGCTTTTTTGCATTCACAAGGCTCGAACTCGAGACATTGCTTAAGCGACACAAGCCGCTTACCACTAGTGCCAACTCCTGTTGGTAATTAGGGTTTGCTCATGTTAAACCGTGATTTAGGAACCTGGCCCATTTTTACTAGGTCTTAAAACATTGACCCAGAATTGGGCTCGATCTGAAGTGGGATTGTGGGAACATGAAGGCCGGGTGTGAATCCCAGGTTGGTTGTGGCTTGAATTTTATTTATTTCTTAAATCCTCAAAAGGAAAGGAGATAAAAGGGAGGGGTTGGAGCTTTCCCACGTTTGGATTGTGGTAATTTTTTTTTTTTTTTTTTTTTGGGTGAGGAAAAAAGGGGAAGGAAGAATAATATAGGACCCACATGTTCTTGACACTATTTCTTGTTTTTTCGGCCAACCTTTACACTATTTCATTTCCTTACAAGGTGTGAAAGAAAATGAGGCTTAGGAAGAAAAATGTGAGAGAAAACAAAGTTAGAGTCACATACATACATACATGAATACTTCATTTTTTTTTTCCAACAAGAAATATTATATTTTATTTAATAAAAACTAACAACAACTAAAGGTCCAAACTAAAGGCAGAAAAGCCAAAGCCCAAAACAATAAAACCCTAATCTCAAAAAATACCGCAACTACAAACCCTAACCCTAAAGTAAAAGATAAAGGGGAACATGTGCTGTCGGAATAGTGAAGAAGCAATGGTACCTATGCCGGAAATAAGGGATGGAGGCTCCAAGAACCACCTCATTGGTTCCATCCCTTTTCAGATCCTATTTGCTATAAAGAGAGCAGAGACACAATCCCTATGCAACCATCGCAGCATAGAAAGAAGTGAATCCCGTTAGCCAAAAGTCACTTTTTGTGATATTTGTATCATCTTTTTTTCAATTGGACTTGTGAAAGAAAAAGCAGCATTAAGCCACAAACTAAAATTTAAATTTCATGTTTTTAGCTTTTCCACCGTGGGGAGAGAAGAAGTTTCTATTATGGAGAGAGAGAAAATTAAATACCTCATGAAATAAAGACACTGGGTCATACTTTCTTTTATTAAACTAACAATCTAACATTATGGTTTTTATTACAAGTTCACTTATAGATTAAAATTTTGGTCCTAATTATTTAAGTATACTTAAAGATTAATGATGATTGTTTTCCAATTTTATCCTTATTTATAAAAGTATCCAAAGAAAAAATAATTTTTTTAAGGGAAATAGGGAAAGACTCTCCTATGAGGAATTTAATTGGTGTAAATAACATAAGTTTATATATATGAAGAATAATACTACTCTGATTGAAGCCATTTTCACAAATTAAATTTTTAAAAGGGACTTTTCTCCAATTTTCCCTAAAATTTAAGTAATTTTGTATTTTCAAAATTTTCTCCGTAATAGATTAACTATTTTTATTTTATTAAATTCATATAATTTTCAATCATTTTACATCTAAACTTACTTTTACAATAATCATCCAAACAAATTTTAGTTTATCAAACTGACTTTTTCAATAGCCAATCCAAACATAAATCATATTACATAATATAAATTTTACACTATCTTACATTTACAAAAGTCGAATTGAAAAAAAATCACTTCTACCACCACTAATCCGAGCATTAGACTCAAATGCTTAAGTCATGCATGTCTTATCAGCTTATTCATATGCACAACTTTTCCCATACTTTTTTGTGTAGTTAGTTTTCCGTAACCATTCCATTGCTGTCAATATTTTGCTCCTTGAAATATCCACTGATTTCAGTGGTCTTACCATATCCACTGGTTTCACGTACACTTGTTCAGAGCTAGGGTTCCGGGTTCTTATTCATTGTTTATCATAGGGGATGAGATCTAGACCGGACAATCGAATATATATAATATAAATAGTTCAAATTTTTAATATGTAATTTTATCAATGATAAACTCTTTTTTTATTTTAAAATTTATCTTTATTTTAAATGATAAACTCATCAATGAGATCTAGACCGAACATTCAAAATGATAGTTATTTTAAATTTTATTAAAATAAAGTTTATTTAAGATATAAAATCTAAATTAAATTTAATTTGGACCGTCCAAAATCAATTCAAATGGTTTATCTTAGTGATAAACACAACTTTGATGAGCACAAAAGTGTTTTGACATCTTATTTGTATGTCTTTACTTTCTTCTCCTTCATGAAACCACCACCGTAAGGGGGAGAGAAATCTTTCTCCTCCCCTCGCACCATTCAATGATACCAAATAAAGTTGAGACATTACATTGTCTTCCTATCACTTCCTGTCTTTCCTAATCCCTTCCCACCGGACAAAAGCATAATAAGATATGATTTCTTATATCGTGCACTTTCATTGCAACTCTCTGCCCAAAAGATCTGTGTACTTGAATGATTTGATTACAATGCACTTTGAGTTGCTGAGAGGTTTTCCCCCCCTCTGGTGTATTAGACTATTCGTTCACATGGCTAGGTAAATTGAGTTACAATTCATCATTTGCTTTCCTAGTCAAATACTTTTCTGCTGTAGGATTTGGCTTATGGGTCCCGGATGTCGAGTATTTTCTTCTTTCCATTCATGGCATCGTCATTTCTTATTTATTCAATACATAATAATATCAAGTAAAACGAGGTTTACTAATTACATATATGGTTAGAACACCAATATAAAAACTAAAAAAATTAAAAAAATAATGCAAAGAAAAATTTAAAAAAAAAATCCAATATCTTTACCTGGTTAAGATAGTTGAGTAGGAATATGAATGAAGAATTTTTAGACACAACTAATTGTGAGAGGTGGCTTGGAATCAACTTCAATCATGTTAGATATATGGATGCTGAATAATGAGGCTCTTAAACATTTGAAAATTTGAAAGCAAGACTTGCTGTTGATTGATTTCTCCATAAGAATTCCTTTAACCTTATGACAGATGATTCTATGACAATAATGCTTATTCAAACATTTCTATAAGAAATGGGGTTATTTTATCTGCGTACTTTAAACGTAATTGCAAAGACTATTGGAATCATAAGTCCATGAACTGGTGTCAAATCGTTGTTTCTATCTGAAGCAGATGAAACCTGAGCGCTGAACTTCGAAAGATCAGGTAATATCCCGAAACATCTTTATTCTTCATGTATTTATAATTCCCTATTGGAGTACGGTTTATATTTTGAAGCAAAAATATAAATGGCATGTTTACTTAAGGATGAAAGATTATTTTTCAGAATTGTTTAAGAAAAAATAATTTTGTTTTTGGAACAAATCTAAAAATAAATATATAATATACTATTTCATATAAAAAATTGATGAGAAAGAAACAACTCAAGCCAATGAGTTGTATATACGCAGCGGAAACAAATTAAATTCTCATCAACTGTAAGAGTCGCTTAGGAAATAGTTAGACAAATATATGGTAGAAATTAAATAGTATAAGAGATATTAAAATTATCAATGTGGAAAACCCCACAATACAAAGGTAAAACCCACAGGTCATCCATGCAAATGAAAATATGCTTTACTATGATAAAATTAGGGTATAAAAGAGTCTCAATTAGATGCATATATGAGTGCAAACAAGAAGCCAAACCACCAAAGCAACAAGCTCATAGTAGAGAATCAAAAAGCAAAAAATACACTACTACAAAACAGGCTTTTCATCATGGTTATTTTCGACTATAAATCACGATTTCAAACTGTCATATATAAAGGTGCTATATATGCTTGGCGTAGATACATTACGGTTCCGAATCGTGATGTATTCTATATATGTTATAACTTTTCTAATAGAACATTTGTTATGTATTGAGGCTTGATGAAACCATGATGTGTATAATGATGGCATAATAAATAATGGGTTCATGTAAACAACCGTTATTTATTCAGTTATATATATATATATATATATATATATATATATATATATATATATATATATATATATATATATATATATATATATATATATATATATATATATATATATATATATATATATATATATATATATATATATATATATAAAATAGTTGTTGAGTAAGAACCTTGAAGTTCTACAATACATGACGGTTATTATATAACAAATGTCATGTATCGATCTTGGACTCTTCATGTGAGAGTTTTGGATCTAATTTGACTATACTATATATAATAGAACAATACCTCCCACCACGAGTTGTTATACAATTTGGGATGGGTCAAACCATTCCAAGCTTTGTGGAATGAATCAATGGCACCACTTCTTACCTATATCCATAATAATATAATTGTTGACCTAGCTTTGATGTATGCATGCATAATACTTGCACCTTTTATGGTAGGGATATTTGTTCTTTAAAACTTCCAAGATGACATTGAAATTGAAAAAACTTTTAGGGTAACATTGCTCCTAGGCGTATACTTCTAGGTTGGATTTGTTACTTAACCCTTTTGAATTATCTAAAATATATATCCAATAAAGATTGGATAAAGATCCAATAAATATTCAATAAGTATTGGATAAAAAATGAATAAAGATTGGATAAATATCATCTTAAACTTTGAATTCAAGATATATTTTAAGATATGAGTATGATCCATTATCTTGAATTTTGAATTCAAGATATATTTTAAGCACTACTAGAAAATCATGAAATAGCGACGGAAAAATTTTGTTGCAACTTTTAAGTTTTTTGTGACGGATTTAAAAATCCGTCGCAAAATTTTGCCACGAACAATATTGTCCGTCGCAAACGGTGAGAGAAACGCCCACTGTTTGCGACAGACTAAATTTTCTGTCGCAAGCCCCCCTGGGGTTTGCGACAGACACAAGAGTCCGTCACAAACCCCTCAGGTCTTGCAACGGACTTCTCAGTCCGTCGCAAGCCCCCTGGGGGCTTGCGACGGAGGGCTTGTCCGTCACAATCCCCCTTGGGGGTTTGCGACGGACACCGCAAGCCCCCTTCGGGGCTTGTGACGGATGGCGGGTTCGTCAAGGGGCTTGCAATTACCCGCCCCTCATTCCCCATTCCCCATTTCCTATTCGACCCTCCTCTCCTCCTCCTCCATGAACCTCCTCTCCTCCTCCTCCACAAACCTCCGTCCCTCCTCCTCCACGAACCTCCGGCCCTCCTCCTTAGTTTACTACTCTTCCGCCTCCTCATCATTGCTTTCGTCTGTTTTTGGCGAGTTCTTCTTCCGGTGCGGTGGTCTCCTCCTGCCCTTGCTCCAGTCAGTTCCTCCCCTTCTTTTTCCGGTCGTCGGCTCCCCTTCCATTTCCGGTAAGCTCCCCCTCTTCTCTCTTATTTTTCCGGTTTACTTGTTGAAATGGTATAATTGTCTTTGTGGAAAATCTGAAAGCTAATGTTGGATCTGTTATTGTTTTTTTTATGATAATGAGTATTCCATTGGTCAATTGAATCATTTACTTTAAATGTGATTAGTGAGGATATTAATCTTGCATTGTTTTTTATTGTTTATTTTGTATAGTGAAGAAATTGTGTGAGAAAATTATGATATTGTATTAGTTGGTAATGATACATAAATTTATAAATAAGATGGTATTAAAATGGGAAAAGTGAAGTGTTGAGAAGTGATGTTTAGGGATATGAGAATTAATTAATTAATGTGAAGTAGGAGGAATGTGTGACTTTAAGGCATATGAAATTTTTGCGTATGATTAAAATTAATGAAATTAGCTAGTTGATATAGTCTTTTAAAAAAAATGACTCTTAATTTTTTTAAAAAAATTATCTTATTTAAATTTTTGATTTAAAACTATCCTTAACAAGTTATACAATTAACATGGATAATTTGAAAAAACAATTTATAAATACTGTTTAGAATAAAAAGATAATTATAAATATAAAAGATAAAGTTTGGAATTGTATATTAGATAAATTAGTGAAATGCTTAATGTGCTTATTAATTTGGATTATACTTATAGTTTGTAGGAGATTCCATGTTTAGCTATTGGGTTTTCATGATTTTTATTAATGATATTGATGATTTTTTTAATCTTACATTGTTTTTTATGGTTTATTTTGTGTAATGAAAAAATTGTGTGAGAAAATCATGATCTTGTATTAGTTCAATGCATGTATTTGTTTCTCACTTTCTTGATTAAGTGGCAATTCATTGGCATAAGTGGCCAGTTGTCTTGGCCACTTATATTTGTGGCATGTTGAGATGTTAATTAGGTTAGTAACTGAACTAGCTAGGAAGTATGGAATACAATCGTGATAGGAGTTGGATGTACAATCATCTAACTGAGCAAAAACGACTAACTCGAGCATTCTTGGACGGTTTGGAAGAGTTCATCCAATTTGCTTTAGAGCAAGCAACTAATTCAAGTACTTGGATCAGTTGTCCATGTGTGAAATGTAGGTGTTTAAAATTTCAAGATCAGAGCACGGTCAAAATCCATTTGTGTAAAAAGAGATTCATGTAGGATTATGAATGTTCGAAATATCATGGCGAAGTCCGACAGACACCGAGTGGTTATTAGGGGGACAATAGTTATCGAGACAACTTTAATCAATATGAGCAGTTGGTTATGGATGCTGCGGGACCATCGATCGGCCAATATTTTGATCCCGTTACTTATGTTAAACCATCATACATGAGAGAGGAGACCGGTGCACATACTCAACCATCATACATGGGAGAAGATCCTAATCTAGAAGCCGATAGGTTCTATAAAATGCTTCAAGATGCGCAACATCCGTTATGGGAAGGTTGCAAACACTTCCAAGATAGTAAACATTAATCTCTATCAGCTACCCTAGCAACACTAAGCTTGAAGACTGATCACCACATGAGCGAGAGGAATTACAACGAAATGATGCAGATCATGAGTAAGGTTGTTCCCAAAGACAATAATTTTCCGAAGGATTTTTACTAAGCAAAAAAAAAAAAAAAGGTGAAAGAGCTTGGGCTTAAATGTGAAAAAATCCATTGCTGCCTTAGAGGATGCATGTTGTATTACAAGGACATGCTGAGATGATCATTTGTAAATTTTGTGAACATGACAGATACAAAGTTGTGAGGAATGGAAGGAAAATGACCCGTCAAGCATTAAGTAAGATGTGATACTTCCTCTCGTGCCCAGACTTCAGAGATTATATTCTTTAGAACAAACAGCTGCTCACATAAGATGGCATTGGGAGCATCGCAGGGATGAAAAATTTGTGACGCATCCATCCGATGCCGAAGCTTGGCTTAAATTTGATGAGGCACATCCTTTGTTTGCATCGGATCCCTGTAATGTCTGTCTTGGTCTATGTTCGGATGGGTTCGCTCCTTTCAACAATACGAGTAGGAATTATTCTTGTTGGCCTGTGATTGTGACTCCGCACAACCTCCCACCTTTGATGTGCATGAGAAGAGAGTTTTGTTCCTTAACGCGTTAATCCCTAGGACATCCAACCCAAAAAAGAAGTTAGATGTGTACCTCAGGTTGTTGATACACGAGTTGAAGATGTTGTGGAGTGAAGGGGTTCTTACGTACGATATATCATTGGGCCAGAATTTCACAATGTGAGCTGCCTTAATGTGGACGATAAATGATTTCCCTGCATATGAGATGTTGAGTGGCTGGAAAACGTCGGGGAAGCTTGCATGCCCGGTATGTCTTGAACAGAACGTGGGGTTTAGCTTGGAATACAGTCGCAAGGTCTGTTGGTTTGACAGGCAATGGCGATTCCTGCCCCGCGGTCATTCATTTAGGAGAAATAGAACAGACTTCAGGTAGAATGTGGCCGAACGGGCAGATCAACCTCATCGTTTAAGTGGCCAAGAAATATGGGGCAGGTGAAGCACATTCAAAGCGTTGAAGAGGGGGATGCTTCCAGGGAACCTGTGGGATATGGTGTTGATCATCATTGGAACAAACACAACATCTTTTGGGAACTACCATATTGGAAAGATCAATTGTTAAGACACAATCTCGATGTCATGCATATTGAGAGGAATGTGTTTTGCAATATTCTGTACACCGTGATGGACACCAAGGGCAAGACGAAGGACACAGTCAATGCAAGACGAGACATAGAAGCGATTTGTAGAAGGCTTGATTTGCATTTGCTGGTGGACAATGCCACGGGACAAATTTCCAAACCTAGAGCGCCGTACACATTCAACAAAGAGTAGAATCTAGAATTGTTGCGGTGGGTTAAAGATCTGAAACTCCCGGACGGTTATGCATCCAACTTGTCAAGACGTGTCCACATGCACGAGGCGAAGTTATTCGGGATGAAGAGTCATGATTGTCATGTTTTTTTCCAGAGATTGTTGTCGTGGGCCTTCAAAGCACTACCGAAGCATATATGGTGTATTCTGACAGAACTTTCCATGTTCTTTAGAGAAATTTGTGCTTCTGAGTTTAATGTTGAAAAGTTAGGACACTTGGAGGCGAGCATGCCAATAACGCTCTGCAAGTTAGAGATGGTGTTTCCTCCTAGCTTATTCGACTCAATAGAACATTTTCCTGTTTACTTGGCCTACGGAGCTAAGGTAGGAGGTCCGCAACAATATAGGTGGATGTATCCATTTCAAAGGTAATATATATATTTTTCTTTCTCGTAGTTATTAATTGACCAACATGGTGCTATAGTTTATATATACCCTCTGATTGTCCATTGTAGGTTTTTATGCCCTCTTAAGGAGAAGATCAAAAATTCAAGGTACGTTGAAGGATCTATCGCTGAAGTGTTTCTAGTCGAAGAGGCCACTAAGTTTGCGTCATACTATTATCCCCCTGAAATGATATCAAGATGGAGAGGAGCACCTCGCAACGATGATGGCGGTGAAACGAGCAATCAGATATCAATATTTAATTTTCCAGGCCGAGTGGTGGGAAAACATTTTAGGTTAACTCTGGAAGGGAGCGATAAGTGAGTAGTGGAGTGGTACATTCTAAACAACTGTGAAGAGGCCGCCCCGTACTTAAAGAAAGATTTCTTTTATTTTTACTGTTATGGTAAGTATTAAAGTACTAATTTCATTTTCTTTATCACAGTTACTTCTCTAATTGGGTCAAATTGGAAAATCCTTTGATGTCGGATTCTGAAGTTGAGCAATTCACGAACTCTGAGTTTCCTCGATGGTTTTGATCCTACTTCATGCAAAATCGAACAGCTCCCCATGATGTTGCGTGGAGTTTATCTTATGGAGCTGCAACAGTTGTTACTCGGTGTAAAAAATATATAATCAATGGGTATCAGTTTGCAACTGTTGAAGCGAATGCAAATACACTATGTTGCAATTACGGTGTATGTTGTCGAGGTGGCCAAGTTGACGGGGTCGAGGGCGACTACTACGGGAAGTTAATCGGCATAATTTAGCTGCATTACCAGTGGGACAAGGTGGTGACTCTTTTTAAATGTGAGTGGTTTGATAACACTCCGCGTGGGACAAAAATGGACAAATACGGAAATGTTGAGATCCACTGGATAAGGAGATATATGGTTGGTTATGACCCATTCATCCTTGCTCAACAGGCGGAACAAGTTTACTATACATTATAGCCCACTTCCCACCAAGGGTGGAGGGGAGTTATCAAAACCAAAGCACGAAATATTATACCAAAGTCAAAAGAGTCAGAAACAAATGATGGTATGACTAAACCGTTCCAAGCTGATGTGGAACATGGACTGCCTGTAAATATTGTCGAGGACGATGTACCAAGCAATCTGTTTGATTCCGCTGCGGAGTTAGAGTTGATTCCTATCCAAATTGATGATAAGGAATCAGATGATGAGGCAGAAGAGATTTAATTTGATAGTTAATCTGAGTTCGATGACTATGAGACTCTAGAGGAAGGCGTACAAGCAGAGGTCGAAGAACAGGAATCGTTCGGTTGATTTGTGTTCTTTATTTATGACGATCTATTATACTAGATACTCCGTTACTTCGCTAGTGTCATATTAAATATTTTTCTTATATTTATATATATATATTGACATAATGTTTATGTGTTCACAGATGGAGCATCCAGGAAGGCCTTCAGGCAATGGTCATAGTAGTGGTCGAGCCTAGCCCCGTCCTATTAGAGGGGGTAGGGCGACACCATCTGCCCCCTCTGTAGGCAGAAGGCTTAGCTCTTCCCCAAAGCTGCTGCCACTCAATATGTCCACTTCACCGTCGATTTATATGTCATCTTCACCATCACTTTATATGTCATCCTCATCGTCTACTACCAACTCTTTTATGGGTGGTACAGGTATGCCTAGAACTTCCACTGATCCACAGCAAGGGGCGGAGCAGGTTTACTTTATGATTTTTAATTGATTTACATATGTTTAGTTTTCTTTAAGCATCCATGTACTAAATTTTTTAATACTTGACATTTCTTCCTTCAGCACACATCGTCGCCTCAGAGCTAGGTCGGGGAAGCTTGTTCCTCTGATCCACCAGTTTGGGGATCAGTTGATCTTGTGATAGGGAACATATGGATCCATCCGATCGGCACCACCTTTAGTTTGTATGCTAATATTTTCATCATTTCCTCTGTCTTCAGATTTGAGCCTTACAATCAAGTGACGGATTTCATATCGAACCAAATATTTCGTAATTTCAATCAGCCTTGGGCCAGGTGGACAGATATTTTGAAGGATGATCGGGATGTTTGGTTCATTGAGTTCTTGGTAAGTTATGTGCTTTTATGGTTATTAATTTCTTATCCAAATGCAAACTGATTAAGTACTTTTATAAGTTGGGGCATTAATTGTTTGTTATTGATTTCCAGGGCAAGTTTAGCTAGTTGCCTGAGCATCGAGAAGATTTGAAAAAAGCTTATAACCACAAGGGAAGCTGGTGGTTGTCTGAGAAGTTTTATAAATTGAGAAAGGAAAGAAGCAAAAAAGATTGGATTCAACCTAAAACTGTAGACGAATTAATTCAAAGATGGGCCGCCGATCCCAAATTTAAGGACAAAAGTGAGAAAAATAAAATAAATAGGGCCAAAATGTATGGACCATTTTATGCTGGTAGCTCCATTCCATTTAGTGAGCATCGACGAAAAATTGTGAGTAATCCTTATTTTCTATTGCAATATTCAATATTTTGTACTTTGAAGTGATTAATTAACGGTCATCATTTGTGTTTGCAAGCAGCGTCTAGGGAAGTTCCTGCAGAGATGATTGATTGGACTGCCTTTGAGCGGACCCATTTCCAGGACTCTGAAGGTAGTGGGAGGCGCTGGATTAACGCCAAGTCGTAGCAAGTAGCGGTGAGACATTTATTGCATTTATTATTTGTTTCACGCACCAACATATTTATTTAATTTTACATGTCTTATTTGTGATGTATTTTTGTGCCTGTAGGAAACCTTTCAGAAGCTGTCGCAGGAGAGAGACTCGCAGAGTGGGACCGACCTTGCATCCTCTCAGTTCGATAACGAGAGTCTGTTCGTTGAGGTTGTTAGTTCTCATGTTTTTGATGATAACAATTATAATGTAATTAATTATTAATTTTCAATGAAAATTTGAAGTTTCTGATTTGCCTCTAGTTATATAATATATACCTCGAGTTATATGCTTCAATGTTTAAATGATTTTCACTGTGCTACCTCGAGGTAAAAGTATTTTGACTTGAAGTTAGAAGTGTTGAAAAGGCTTGCCTCTAGGCAATAAGTAAGTGACTCAAGGCACTTGACTCTAGGCATTTCTCATAAATACCTCCAGGCATCAATTCACTAATTCACTAAAGGCAATCTTGTTATTTTTGCCAAAATCAAGTTTTGCCTCTAGTCACTTAATAAGTGCCTCAAGGCATGGCATGTGAGTATTTTCGTTCTCCAACATCAATTTATTTGATCTAATGACAAACTTGTAATTATGCAATCTGATATGCCTCTAGTCATCCCATAATTCCCTCAAGGCAATATGACTCAAGGCATCCAATATTTGACTCAAGGAAAATTTCTCTTTTACACATTATCACGGTGATGTCGATTTTGCCTCTAGTCAAGTCCTTATTGCCTCTTGGCAATATGACTGAAGGCACCCAATATTTGACTCAAGGCAAATCATTCTTTCACTCATTATATAGCTGATTTCGCAACTTGACTCAAGGCATCAAATAATTGACTCTAGGCAAATCCGACAAACATGGTAACTTGCAAAAAATCGACTTTGCCTCCAGTCAAGTATTAGTTGCCTCTAGGCACATGACTCTAGGCATCATCAATATGACTCAAGGCAACATCTTTACAACATGAAAATTCAAACGATTCATTCTTACCTCGAGTCAATTAAAATGCCTCCAGTCAATATGCCTCTAGGCAACCTCCTTTTAACTAGAGTCATATCTTTCTATTTTTCAAATCACCGTCTCCGGAAAATCTAAATCAACTGATTATGATTTTATTTCTTCAAATCAATACTCATTACTATTCTTAAATGCTTTTAATCAGTTTGATAATGAGTTTCAGATGATTAAATCCCGGATTAACAACAAAATATTGTAAAGCGATTTATATGTCAGAACGCATTAAATGCTCTTTCCATATCGAGACGCAATCGCAGCAACCATACCTCTGAACAATCGAAAGACATTCCTGCTATTCCCATCTTGCAATAAATGCTATTTCACAACGGGCAAAATAGAAGGAATGAAGAGAATGTCATGACGACAAATCCACTTGGATCATTAACGGTGAAAGTGAGCTTCATCTTTCTAACGGCTATATTCAAGAGTCTCAACGGCTAATCTTCAAGCTTCACCAACGGTCATTAATTGCAACAACTATAAATATTAGAAGCATTGAATTCGCCAACTACCGAAACGCTGTGCATTCAATTTGAAGTTACAATCTACTGTTTCATTAGTTTCATTTAATATCTTCGGATATTCTTGTACTTTCGTGTTTATCATTTATCTACTCAGTGAGGAGTTAAACACTATTTGGCTATTTTAGTTGTTAAATCTTAAGGTTGTGGAACCTTAAGTGTGGCTGTATAATTACAACTTGTAAGGGGGAATGAGTCCTAGTGAAAGGATCATCTCGATTACAGAGTGTGTAATTGTGTCTGTGTTTATTTGATTACAACTTGCAAAGAGGAGTAAGTCCTAGTGAGAGGATTACTCGAGAGTTACAGAGTGTGTAATCAAGTTTCGAGATAGTGAAATCCCAGAGAGTTTCTGGGGACTGGACGTAGGTTAAGAGTTGGACCGAACTAGTATAATCCTCTTGTGTTCAATATTCTTCTCTCCTTCTCTGTTTAAGTGTTCTTGAGCAATTAGCGAAATAATTTTATAATCACCCATTCACCCCCTCTCTAGGTGATATTCCACCTTCATTTGGTATCAAAGCGTTGGTTTCTTTGTTGGGCTTAACATCCTGAGATAGATCATGGAAGGAATATTACCTAACGGTGTCTCAATCAACCGACCACCTGGCTTCGACGACGAACATTATTTGTTATGGAAAGCAAAGTTCAGAGTGTTTGTGTTAGCCACGAAGTATGGTCTCTGGCAAGTAATAGAGAATGGGGATTATGTTCCTACAAGAGTAGAAGGCGGAATCAATGTTCCAAAGACTGAAGATGAGTTCAACGAGGATGATAGCAGGAAAATAACTCTTAACAGCAAAGCCATCCTGATGCTCCAGAGTGCTCTTAGTCAAAAGGAGTATTTCCGCATCTGCAATCTATCTACTGCCAAGGAGATGTGGAAAGTCTTGGAAATAGCATACGAAGGAACCTCCGGTATAAAGGAGAATCGCATCAACACGTTAACAACCAAGTATGATCTTCTTCGAATGAAGACCGGAGAGTCCATTGCTAAATTTCAACTTCGCTATACCCATCTTATCAACCAATTATCAGCTTTGGGTAAAACATATGAGCAAGGTCCTCAAGTTAGAAAAATTCTCAATGTCTTGACGAAAGACTGGAAAGCTAAAGTCACAGCGATCAAAGAAGCCTGTGGTGAATCAATGCAATCAGTTGCTGCACTATTCGTGATAATAAGGAACATAGGTTCCCTTTGGTACCCACTGATAGTTGCCAACCGGTTTACTCTTTCTTTCCTTTTTATGAAAATAGGAAGAAGTAGTGTGACCTTTACGATTGCAATAATTGCAATGAACAAAAGGATTTGAAGAATGAACGATTTTTCGAAAATAGTTCATATAAGATTTTTCTCAAAATTTCTTTTTGCCCTTTCTTTTATCAAAATCAGGTTTATAACCAATTCTTGATCTGTCATTTGTAAACCTTTGCTGTTTTAAAATAACTTTGAGCATTTCACTACCATGAGTGAACTTCTCAAGTGTTTTCGTAAGATATAAATTCTTTTTCTCTAAATCAACGCATTCTTCACAAACAATATTTTCACAAGAGACATTTTTAACTTGCTGTTCAAGAACTATGTTTTTCTTTTTCAAGGCTATATATTTTTCAGCAACCTTTTCAAATTCAGATTGTAAAATATTGTATTCAGCAAATAGTTCATCATATGTAGGTTGCGAATCATATACCTCATCAATGTTTTTAGATTGCTCTTCTTCTTGAGCAACGAGGCATATGTTGGCTTTATCCTCTTCTTCAGCTTCATCTTCATCGGATGAGCTGTCTCCCTATATTGCTGAGACATAAGCCTTCTTCTTGAACTTGTTGAATTTCTTCTTTTCTTTGTCTTTGTTCTTCAGCTGGGGGCATTCTGACTTGATATGGCCAGACTTTTCACACTTGTAGCAAAAAATTGGCTTCTTCGCCTCAGTGCTGGAGCTACCCATGTGAAACTTCTTGTATCCTTGGTCTTTATTGTAGAATTTCTTGAATCTTCGGACCATCGAGCTTAGCTCTTCATCATCATCATCATCTTCTTCATCATCATCATCATCTAACTCTTTAGCCTCCTTGACAGTCTTGAGAGCAATTCCCTTGCTTTTGCCATTAATCTCATCAAGTCCTTTTCTGAACTTGATCTTTCCTTCATATCTGGAAAGGCTGCCAAACAGAGCTGCAACGAGCTTCTTCAATCTCGGTGACCTTGGCTTCCCATTCCTTGCTGAGGACATTTAGGATTTTCCTCACTTGGACATGTTGATCATACTGTTTGCCCAAGGCAGCAAGTTGATTGATCAGATGAGTGAATCTCAGTTGGAACTTACTAATGGATTCCCTAAACTTCATACGAAGTAAATCATACTCAGTCATGAGGGTATTTACACGATTCTCCTTGATTCCAATTGTTCCTTCATGAGCAATCTCTAAGGCATCCCACATAGCTTTTGCAGATGTCAAAGTGCAGATGCGAAAATATTCACTTTGACTTAATGTACTTTGAAGCATAAGAATAGCTTTACTGTTGAGAGTGACCTGTCTTCTGTCGGTCTCATCATATTCTTCTTCAAGCTTTGGAGTTCTAACACCATCTTGAACTAAGGATAGTTCATAGTCTCCTCTCTCGAACACTCCATAGGCCATATTCAGTTGCCAAAATGAAGACCCTGAACTTATCCTTCCAGAAGGAGTAATGTTCACTGCTGAAACCCGGTGGTCTGTTGATCAAAGCTCCATCAGGTAGAACTAAGAGGGGGTGAATTGGGGATTTTTAAAACTTTTTCGGATACTCTGTTTTATAGAACTAAAACAGAGCATAACAGAGGAGAATAAGAAGAAGCTTAACACAAGAAGATTTATACTAGTTTAGTCCAAATCCTTGACCTACGTCCAGTCCCCAGACACTCTGAGATTTCACTAACTCACAATATCAATTACACATTCTGCACTCGAAAGTTATCATCTCTAGGATACACTCCCCCTTACAAGTTGTAATCTGATATTCCCAATCTCCAAGTCCCCTTGACTTGAGATTCTTACAATAAATGATTTCAAAAAATGAAACTCTCTCTAAGAGTGGATAATGATAAACACTGAGGTACAAATGTATCAAAAGATACTTTACAGTAGAAAACTGAAAGAGTAGTTGGAAACTTGAATGATTTTCGTTTTCTGTAGATTGGTTGTTGAGAAGACTTGAATGCAGCTCCTTATATATGAAGAGAGCATTAAATGACCGTTGGATTCTTCAATGTAGCCGTTGGACACATTGCTGAGTTAATTAGGAGCACTTTGGTCTCTTCTCTCTCTACTCTTTAGTTAATCCAGCTGCACAGAAGTTTATGGTTGACTTCCCTTGAATTTAATCTGTTGGAAGAACAACTTCTAGTTAGGGAAAGGAAACATTAATCCCTTTGCAACGTGTGGAGAATGATTGTCCAAAAGAGTGTAAACTTTCTGGACATTGCATTTAATGTGGTGACGTCACTTTCTGAAACTCACTAACAAACTGATTAAACATAGTTAAGAATAGTAATGAGTGATAATAAGAAGTATCTAGATCAAACACAAAGATTTCACAAATTCGAGCAGTTTGATTTTCAAATTCTACGACACAAACTCGAGTTTGTTCATCCAAACTGGAGTTTGCAATTTCCTTTAGAAGCCTAAACTCGAGTTTACAAAACCAAACTCGAGTTTCTTTCATCCAGAGAAGAATGTTGCGATTTGATCTTTGAAGCAAGTTTTGAGACAGGAGCAAAACTCGAGTCATGAAGTGACAAACTCGAGTTTTGGACTTTTGTGATGAAAAACAAGTTTAAGTCCAAATGCTCAAAACTGGAGTTTCCAAATGCAAACTGGAGTTTTCAAAAAGTTCAAATAGAGCAAAGCTCTCTGCTTGGAACAAACTCGAGTTTACAAAGTGAAACTCGAGTTTCCACAAATCTTAGGAAAAATGGAAAACTCTCTGTATAGTCTAAACTAGAGTTTGCAAATGAAAACTGGAGTTTTCAAATATTTAGAAATATTGAGTTGTTCTCTGTAAGTTACAAACTCAAGTTTCCAATCTAAACTCGAGTTTCCTCAGAATAGAGAATACTTTGAAAACCATTCTGCCAGATGCAAACTGGAGTTTTGAAACAAAACGGGAGTTTTCACAAGTTCAGAGTGGAGCATAGTTCTCTGTATGTTGTAAACTCGAGTTTCCAAACACAGACTCGAGTTTCCAACCAAACTTGGAAACATAGAGAATGTTGGAAATTGTGCCCTAGGGGCAAGACATTGTACTTTAGACATTTATGTTATTTAAAGTATTCTCTTTTTGTTATCATTTTGTTTGCATGTTTACATTGATAACTGTATCCCTGGATATATCTAATAGATTATCCTAAATGTCCCTGGTCGGTCATCTACGTGGGAGCGAAGATGAGATAAGACCAGTGTGACTTTGATGAGGTATGTGTTAGTTATGCTTAGTTTTGATGATGACAAATATGCTTATCAATATCAAAAAGTTTGCATACTACATTTATCTTCTACTTTGACTAATTCCTATATTTAATGTAGATGTGAATTTTATTTATGAAGAATGATTTAGAAGAAGATCAACAAAGAAGTATCTAATTAGAGGAAGAAGAAAGAAAGAAATTGAATCAAAGAAGACATGAAGAGAAAATGATGAAGAATGATCAAGATGGGATATGGAAGATGGAAGAACTTGTTGAATGGATTTAGAAAATCATTATTCAAGCCTTTAGATTGATTCTTGAAGTCTCCACGATCATATGGAAGCTAGAATGACTTAATTCAGAGTTAAAATGAGTAAAAAGGAGCTTCAGGAAGATTTGCACTTAATTCCCATCTATTCTCGAGTATGGAACAGGTATTCTCGAGAATGGGACATCAATTCTCGAGAATGACAAGTTAATTCTCGAGAATGCACTTTGCTACAGTGATTTTCGCCAAAAATCCCGTCAATTCTCGAGAATGGAGCAACTCTGTTCAGCTCTGTTTCACGCTCAGCTTGGGCGACCTCTGGTAATTCGACGATATCTCCCAAACCAGAGATCGGATTGAAGTGAAAGCAACTTTGTTGGAAACTAGACTTCCAATGCGTCATTTTGACATATTATTCATGTTCAAAAGAGGTCATATGAGAGAGATATGAATTTTGGAAGATTACAGTGAAATCAACGTCACAGTCCAGACCCACCTTCAGTATTTTGAGTATATCTGGAAAACTACAAATCCAATTGAGCTGAAATTGGTGGCATATGAAAGTAGACATCGAGATCGATTCAGGGCTATATAATTGGCTAACTTGGGAGTTCATAAAAGAGATTTATGGCCCTCGAAAGTGAATAGTCATTTCAGGATGCTGAAGAACGCTGGTCAAGATCAACATGCATTCATCCGATGATATCACAACGAATTTGGAGCAGATTACTCTTGAAATGCAATGAATACTTGAAGAGATTTCTGAGCATGAGTGGTCTGACAAATTTGCTATCAACTTCTGATATGATTCTCGAGAATGGACTTGAGATTCTCGAGAATGTGCCTATGGTGTATGTACGTGATTGCTCCCTGTCAGTATTCATCTTCAATCAGAACAACTCTCGAGAATGGATAAGTGATTCTTGAGAATGAGTAAGTGATTCTCGAGAATGGGTACAATGCTCGGGCACAGGTGAGTAGTTCTCGAGAACATTAAGAAAAGAGTTAAAGATCTTAAATTCATCTTATAGAATTCTCGAGAATAGGAGTATGATTCTCAAGAATATGAGTAATTCTCGAGAATGGGTCATAAGCTCTCGAGAATGTCTAATGAATAATCAATTATCCTCCGAACCATGATTCTCAAGTATTCTAACATAGCTCTCGAGAGTAGACGCAATTCTCGAGAATGAAGTCTTAATTCTCGAGAATACTGAGTAAAGAAAAATACTGATTAAATATCTCTACGCTTCATGGTTCTCGAGAATGTCTAAATAATTCTCGAGAATGAAGGATATTCTCCAGAATGAAGTATCAATACTCCAGAATGTCTTGCTTTTACGGAAATAAATCAACGCCTGATTCTCGAGTAGGCTAGATGAATTCCCAGGAATCTCTTCAGAATTATCACTTCTACCTTCAATTTATAACATGATTCTCGAGAATAATATAACAATTCTCGAGAATGCTTTTCTGGAAATTTTACGATGATCTTATATTGCGTCAATCACTTCTGATAATGATGGGTAATGTTTCAATGTTTATTAACCACCTCTAAACTCATTTATATCATAATCTAATCATTTTTTGGTTGAGTTTCGAAGTGATTAACCAGGTAATATTTGAATTCACACGAAAGGCAATCCGACGTGGCAGAAGCATTTAATACAACTCAGAAAAGCAGAGCAACAATCGGAACTAAAGTTCTGGTAGACGAAATCGTTCCTTCGAGGCATACTTAATCTGGCTATCATTCTGAGTCACATTCTCCAAGTACAACCAACGCAACGGTCGACTTCTCACAACGTATTATATCTGTGCCTAACGGATAAACGAAGAGACTCAACGGCTAGTTGCAAAGCTTCTCAATGGTCATTAGTAACGATCAACTATAAAAGGAGAAGGATTCAAAATAGACGAGCGACGAGAGTTTTTGCACTGTCGAAATGCCAACTTCATGAATCCAACGCTCAACTCATATACTCTCTGTTTCACAATGGCTTGTAAGGGGAGTGAGTCCGAGTGTGAAAGGATCGTCCTGAGTACAGAGCATGTAATTGTATCCTTACAGTGTGTAAGGGGATTATCTCAGTGAGAGATTGTAAAGGCTACACAAGTGCCCGACTAAACTTGTGAGGTTGTAAAGGCTTCACTCTTGTGCCCAGTTAAACAAGGAGATAGTGGATTGGAAATCTCAAGTGGAGCTTGGGGACTGGACGTAGGTCAAGGATTGGGCCGAACCAGGATAAATCATAGTTTGCATATTCTCTTCTCCAAACTCTTATATTTCCAACATATATGTTTGAATGACTATTTATTATTTTATAAATCTTTACTGTCATACAAACTACTTTCAATAAGATGTGAAAAGATTTTCAAAGTTCAAAAGTTTTTATCAGACACCCAATTCACCCCCCCTCTTGGGTGATAGCAGGTCTAACAGTATGGAGATACGAATCAAAGTCATAGGCACTTGTAAGAGTACAAGGTGATTGACTGACCTACTATGAGAAAGCTGCATGGAATAAGTCATAAGCTTTTCTCATGTATAACCGCGTCATAACGCCCTTGGACCTGAGATCATCATGGATTCCTACATGATGAGTCGCTGGTCTTTGACCTAGTCAAAAGTCACCTTTGACCGGGTGATGATAAAGGCTTGGATCGGGATCAGTAGTTTTCATGCAGAGGAATGTAGAAAGTGATGGTCAAGAACAGGAAGTTGACTTTCTCCATGCCTCATCATTGACCAAATTATCGCGTGACAAAAGGGACGTGACATGGTTGTACGATAGGTTATATCGCATCAACGATCCCCATATGAATTGGGTAGTCGCAATGTCTTGCTAGAGGCTGCTTGCGACTTGAGGGCTAATACAGTATTGGCCCGCTGCCAGTCTCATGTGGGCCTACAGGGTCGCACACAAGAATGGCCCAACACGAGCAAGAGTGTCCAGATTCATTGAATCTTAAATGTGTTTAAGATTTAATGAATACTCATTTAATCTAGGATGTGTGTGTGTGTATATATATATATTAATAAATTTGAAAATAATAATGATATTATTTATTGATAATAATATTATTATATATAGTATTTAATTTATTTGATAAATTAAATAACTATAATAAATTGAGATATTGTATCTCAGATTTAATTTTCGAATAAAGATATTGCATATCATATTTAATTTGAACTGAGATATCAGATCTCATTTTAAATTAAATATAAGCATATCATATCTTGATTTAATTTATAAATATAAATTAAATCTAAAGGCCTATTAATTTGGATCAAGTAGTTAGATTAGATCTGTTGGACAGATTTAATTAATATTATTTAATCCAAATTCGAAATTAATTAGATTAATTTTGAATATTTTAATACGACATATTAGGGTTTTAAAAACCCTATAACAGATGCTAATCTAGTCGTATTAAACTACGGATGAATTAGACGGCCGCGAAACACAAAAAAAAAAATCCTAGAGAGAAAAAGAGAGAGACGCAAGAATACTGAGGGGCTAGCACGCTGCTGTTAGTGTTGGAGGCCGTTCGTGTGGATACCGGTAGAGGGAGAGGACACGCGTAGTCAGCTCCTGTCTGATCGAACAAGAAGGCGCTAGCCCACGTGATCAAGATGCCACCTCGTTCGACACGTACGACGTCTCAGGCGCACGAGGATCGAGGCGCAAACGCAAATGATACGTTGAACCCTCCGCATAGGTATGATTCGGAAATCCTAAATCCAGATTTAAACGCTATTGAGCAATCCGCCTAAGGGATTCGTTAAAAATTTTTATTCCGCTGCGTGTACGGATCCCAACAGAGAATTCTTTGTCTTGCACAAACTGGAGTTCCCAAATGGAAACTGGAGTTTTGCTAAGTTCAAAATGTTGATAGCTCTCTGTCTTGTCAAAACTCGAGTTCATTAACACTAAACTCAAGTTTGCTTTGTCTTGAAAAACTCAGGAGCTCTCTTTATGGTCTAAACTCGAGTTTCCAAATATAAACTCGAGTTTGTCTAAATTTGCAAAAACTTGAGCTACTCTCTGTCAAGTCCAAACTCGAGTTTTTAAACCAAAACTCGCGTTTGTCTTTGACAGTAAGTTTTTCAACTTAATAAAGACAAACTTCAACTTGGGTTTACAATTGTCATTTATCATCAAAACACATAGAGAACTAACAGATTGATGATTCTACTATCCAGAGGACTCGTTCTTAAACGGTAACAAACTTGTTTCTGTTTTGTAATTTTGGATTCGATTTACTTTTGGATTGGGTGTTAGATTTAACACCCAGATTGAGATATACCAAGGATTGAGTTCGAACTAGGTTAAAGTATTATTGTGCAATCGCACAGTAAGACACCACTGTTCGGACAAATGCTAGGCGATCGTCTAGTCGAGGGATTTTCTGGACGAGCGTAGAGATTTCGGTTCGTCCAGAATCAATCGCGATGTGTAGTTATAAATCTGTTTTTCGTCCAAGGATGGAAATTAGTGGAATTTAAAATCCTGGGTTGATCTTCTCTTAATCTGATTTAATCTCATTTTGTTTAGTTCTGTTTTAATCTTTACTGCATTGAAAACTTTGTTACTATTTTATTGTTGTTAGAATTGGACCGATTGTGAATTCGTTGGGAAAACGAACCAGGTTCCCTATTACTACAAATCCTTTTTGAACTTGGTTATTTTGAGAGACGCGGAAAATCTCTTTCACCATTATCTTGATTTTTGAATTAAGATATGGATATTATCCATTATCTTGATTTATCAAATTCAATCTTGGATCGGGCTTTTCTTCTAATTAAGGGCTAGTCGTATAATCTATATAAAGAGGCTTGCTTGTACGACTTCATGGTTAGAAAAATGTGATAGCCTCCAAGGTTCAAGAAGAAAGGCGCCAATTCAAGAAAGGTGAATATCCAATCTTGTTCATCCCATCCTACTATCTTGCACCTTACCTAACCTCAAGACACCATCAAACCCCAAGAACTTGCAGCCTCTACCTTGCCATCACCTAGAAAGCATCCAAGGAGAAGGAGGAGTCAAAGAGAAAGAGTTCTCATTGCAATCAAGAGGTAGCTGTGTGGATCAACATTAAAGGGCATCACATACTTTGAAGTTTTCGAGTGATCTAAGGTAATATTAAAACCCTATACATGTTTTAACGAGTAGATCCTAAAATAATGATAACTTCTTAGTCTAACGTGAAAGAGTATATGGAGCTTTGAGCTTAACTCATGACTACCGTAAAGAGTTACAAGTTATAACTCATAAATATTGTAAAGATTTTTGGATTCTCAAGAGCACCGTAGAGAGTTATGGGGCTATAATTCATGAGTAATAACAATATAAAATATCTTAGGCATAACCCATGAGTACCGTAAAGAGTTACAGGTTAGAACTCATAAAATAACGTAAAGAATTACGGGTTCTCATGAGTACTATAAAGTGTTACGGGTTTCGAGAAAAATAATTATAACTCATTGATCTAAGGAGCTACGGTTAATGACTCATAAGGACCACAAGGAGTTACAGGTTTCATAATGATTAACAAAATTTTTATTTTTCAACCTCATGAGTGTTTGCTTGAAAGTCATGCAACACCTCAAAATTAACCAACACCCTCTACAGAGTTGACATCCTTGACTTGTACTCCATCTTTCTTGCCAATTTCACCAATTCTAGCAATTTTACCAGAATCGTTTCCTCCAAAGCTCACTTTACTTCTATTGTTTGGTTTCATTGTGCAAATTTGTTTCTATCTCTAGTCATGTGTCTCAAGCATCCACTATCAATATGTCATTTTCTTGCTTTTGATGCTTTGAGCATACCTATAGGCAAGGAAAATCAAGTTTTAGGTACCCACACTTTCTTGGGTCCTTTGTTGTTAGTGTGGATTACTTTTGGTACATGTGATCCTTTAGGTACCCATTTGTAGGTGCCTACCATTCCCTCCTTTTTATGAAAACAAGAGAAAGTATAATGTCCCTTTCTATTACAATAATGACAATATACAAATGGATTAGATATATGTACAGAATGCTGAAAATGATTTAGGTGTCTTTTACGACCCTTTTTCTTCTTGCCTTTCTTTCTATCTATATCTGGATCATATCCTATACTAGACCTATCATTTGTAAATCTCTGAGCTTTCAAGATTACCTTGAGCATCTCATCCCTTAGTAAATTTCTCAAGTCTCTTGGTAAGGTCATAGTTTTTCTCTTTCAAACCATGACAGGTTTCACAAGCACTTACAGAAGTTTTCTTGAGTTATTCTTCAAGTAAACTTTACTTTCGTTTTAGAACTTACTAATTCTTTGACTATTTTATTGAATTATGAAATAAAAGGCCTCTGAGACTAAAAAAGAAAAGGAAGTACAAGCCCAGACAAAAATAAAAGGCCTTCGAGACTCAACAAATAAGTGCAAGCCCATAATACTAGATCAAAGTCATCCCAAAAATGAAAGAAGTGATGAGCTAGAGCTAAGGAGAGAGACCACCGTGAGCTTGATTTGAACGAGCCAGAGGTAAGGAATCGTGAGCTTGATTTGAACGAACCAGATGTGATACATCCCACCATCTTGCTCTGTCACTGCCGTCGTTGATCTGAGTGCCGCCAAAAGATACGAGATGTGAAGGAAGTCGAAGTTTGAGGATTTCAAGGCAAGCTGTGAATGATCGATATATACTCTCTGGCTTGAGGGGCAGTGTTAAAATATTATGGATTAATATCTTATTATTAAGTTTTGATATTTATTATATCTTAGGATTAGATATTGATATATTATATCTTAGGATATTATATCTTAATTATTTTGATTTATTAGATTGGATTAGATTCTAGGGTTAGCTCTAGGTTTGTCTATATAAAGGATCATATGTATTCTCTTTTTATTAAGAGATTAATAGAGTGTGTTATATCCCTCTAAATTCAATAGTCTTTATCTGTGCAAGCCGGTATTCATGCACGGTTAATTATATGTAGCATTATCTAGAGTAAAGAGCATGGATGGTTTGAGAATAGTTGTAGGTGACAAGGAAGAAGTCAACAACGACAACAAATGTTGTTTACGGTGAGAATTTTAAGAATGTTTGATGCCATAGTATATATCATGAGTTCCAGGGTGGTAATCTGTTTTGTTTGTTTGGCGTGATGTTTTCTTTGCTAGAGTAGTGTCCTTTCATGGTTGAATTTGTATTCAATGTTGTAATGTGTTGGATTTGTTTTTGTTAAGTTCAGTAGATGCTTACCTTTTTTAATGATATCTCATTGTTTATTTATTTGATAGCAAAATCTTCCTGTGCAACGCACAAAGAGCACAAGGTCGTTAGAATAATAAATTAACTATATCCTCCTCAATTTATTCAAAATCCCTAATTCTCAACATGTTTCAGCCCAAATTTTCAATATTTACATTTTGTCATGAACCTCAAATCTTAGTCATTCAATCAACAATATAACATCTAACCAGTTAGAATAAATCATTAAATTTAAATTTATGGCCCCTTGATCATAAATCACAATTTTTCCAACTAAACCCTAACTTTATTTTCCTCAAATCAACCATTTAAGTAATAATCCAAACCATAAAACTACTTTTCTAATCTTGCTAACTCCATCAAAAGAAAAATAATCAACTAGAAGGCTCAAGAATAATGTAAAATCTAACAAACCCTTACATTTTTCATTCATAAAAACTGAAAATAAGAGAGGAGTAACTAAAATAGAGTAGGAGATAGACAGGTTAACAAGTATCCTTAAACTAAAAAGAATGATCTCCCTCTACGTACCACCCTCTCATGACAACACAGCAAGCACGCATGGGAAGAAGAAAAAGAATGAGTCGCTGGAGCACACAAGGAACAGGGAACCGGTTTCAGTGCTTGTCCATAGGATGAGCAGAGAGAGCTTGTCCGTACGGACGAGCTCTGGACCGTCCAGATCTGATATGGACGGTCTATATCTGATTTTTTTTTTTACTTTTCTATTTTTTATCAAAAATAATTTTAATGAGTAGAGAATCTAAAATAAAGATAGTCTCTCAACTAACATTTTTTAAGAAAAATGATTTTTTCATGTAGAAAAAAAGTAAAAACGAAAATTTAAAAAAAAAAGATCTAGACCGTCCAGATCTATTTTTTCATGTAGAAAAAAAGTAAAAACGAAAATTTAAAAAAAAAAAAAGATCTAGACCGTCCAGATCTAGATCTGGACGGCTAGGAGTTCGTCTGTACGGGTGAGCTCCCCCTGCTCGTCCTTTGGACGAGCAAGGAAGCCAGATCCCAAGGAACAGAGGAGAAACGGTGGAAAAATAAAGGATTTGCGGGAGAATTTGATTTGAATTGCCACAATATAAGTGGCATTGTTTATTGTGTTTTAGAGAATGGGCTCACTTTAACCCCACCATTTAACATATTTTTAAAAATCAATTCCCTTTCTTACTATAAAAATTTTATTTTAATTTATTCTTGTATACTCGTTTTTTTTTTAAATTTACTTTATATAAATTTTAATTTTCTCCATGAATTACTACTTTTTTTTTATCTTGAATTTAAAAATATTCAAGTCATTTTTCTTAATATTTAAAAAATTGAAATCTCTTAAAAGATTAATTAATTTACATATTTTCATTTATCCCTACATGACCAATGTTTCCCTTTGTGAAAAATAGTGCCATATGTCTTTAAAATCTGATATATCTTGAGAAAACTCTCTTCCTCAATTAAATGGATGATACAGTATAATTATCATAAAATAATCCCGTTGAATTCACATCAATATTCGTAATTATTTAGTATCTTTAATTTTGTACATCTTTTTCATAAAAGATGATTCAATGCTGAAAAAAATTATAATTGGGCTCTATTCATCTTGATTAGGAATTTCCCTTTTTATATTTAATCATATTTCATTCTTTTTTTTTTTTCAATTCTATATTTCATTATTTCTAACAATATATTATGATTTTCTTTTAATTTTAAATTAGTTGATAAATAACAGTATAATATTTAAATCTTAATAATGAAAACTGGGGATATGACATCCTTTAGTCTCCTTGTAATGTATACACATTCTTATTCTCATCGCTTTTAATTTGTTCCAAGATCTTAATTTCTAAATACATGTCCAATTACATTTTGATGCTAGCGCAATTATAGAAACCGTAACAAATAACCTCAAGGACTCACCCTCATTTGTTTACTATAAGTCAACGAGTTCGGATCTTGCCCCCTTGCATACCTATAACGTGTGTCCCGAAAAGTAGCCGACAATCTCTCCCTTATGTGCTTTTTTCCCCACAAAGGGGAAAAAAAAATCATGTAGTTTTTCGTAAAAGATTTATGCTAGTTTTGAAACTGAAAAAAAAATAAAATAAAATTAGTCCTTATAATTTTTTCCTAATTTTTAATTAGGTCCCTATAATTTGTTATTCTATGATCAATAAAATCTTAGGTTAGTTGGGTCCTGAGACTCACCAGGGTCAAGACATGCATCCAAGCTCAAAAAAAAAAAAAAAAACTTGTAGTGGTGCTTATAAATCGTTCAGCAACAAGAACCTTATATCGATGCAATATGAATGGTCATGAGCCAATTTACCAACTGAACCAATACGTGTTGGTATGCTTTTTTTATTTTTGAGCAACCCATACTTTTTTTATTGGATTCTTTTATTTTCCTCAACTATAATTATTAGCTCTTATATATGCTCATAATCTATTAATTAATTAGGGATTATAGTAAAGGTGACTAAGCAATATACAAGTTGTCCTGCAAAATAAAATGATGAAAAAGTATAGGTTCATATAATATAAACAAAACTTAAAAAAATATCTGGGTTCTTTGAAGTTATCAAAATCAATTAATTACAAACCTCAAAACACAATTAATTAATTAATCAGGGAACAAAAAAAAGTATAAGGACTTACAATTATGGAGAGGAAGAAGTAAAGAGGAAGGCCCCCCGGCCTAGTTTCACGGGAACCGGCCGGCGACTATCACAGTGGTTGGACTCGGACTTTGAAAAGGAGGAGAGGCAAAGCACCGTGGGGCCTTTAGCCTACTTCTTCATAGCCCTTTATTTTTCTTCGTAGGCTTTTTATATTCAACACATGAAAAAGAGCAACACGCTTTTGTGAAAATATGCATGCATATATCCCTCCTTATACGAGTGTGTGCCGTATGGATTTTTAATAACTATCATAGTTTGAAGAAAAAATTAGTTAGATTTTTCTAACAATATCTTATATATATATATATATATATAAATCTATATAAAAAAAAAAATCAAAGGTTAATATCATCTTTAGTCCATCAAATTTACCCTCATTTTGATTTCGGTCTTTTGAAATTTAAAGGATTAAAATCAAAATAATGGCAAACTTAAGGGATCAAAGATTATATTAACCCATAAATGAATCTACTTATAAGCAATAAATGATTCATTTATCAAATTTTATACAACTGTCAAGTGTCAAACATGCAATAGGAACTGAACACATAAATTGAAATCAATTATGGGCAAAACCGTCGTTAATCTTGAATTTGAACCAGTTTTTTTTATTACTAATTAACTTTTAATTCTTCACATGTGACTTTGATGCACTCTAACTGATTTTTTCGTGTGTAATTTTTTATGGAATTAAAAGGGGCAAACACTACAAGTTTAAGGTCACAAGTGACTGGATTGAAATATTTTATAAGTTATAGAGTAGTTTTCATGTCATTAAGCTATAATATTTCTTGTTATGCATACCTTTTATACAGTTGAGCTGCAAGCCTGCAAAATGACCTTCCAATTTTAATATGAAAAATTTAAATTATATATTCTTTATTTTGACACATATTTAAATTAAAATATTTTTGATATATTTTATAAATTAATATTATATAATTATGTTACTAATGTTATATATATATATGTAAACAGACATTCAAATTGATATATATTATTTAAATCCATGTTCGTATACAAAATTAATATATAATATTATATTGTTATGAATATATTATGTGGATGACCCATTATGAGCATTAAGGTTGCCCACTACTTTTATGGGGGGGAATGGGTAGTCACCCACTGCATTTATGGTGGAGAGTGGGTAGAAGCTACAATAACACGTTATCAGCACGAGAGCTCTAACGTAAGTATGATTTCTTCTACTTTCTTTAAGGATATACGTTTATCTTATCTGAGTTCTTTTATATTGTTATTATAGTATGACCAGAAGTCATATTTTTTTAATTCATATTTTGATATTATATGGCCAGAAGCCATACGCCTTTAATTTCTTATTATGAAATTATATAACCAGAAGTCATATTTCTTTAATTCTTATTTTGATATTATATGGCCAGAAGCCACACGCCTTTAATTTCTTATTATAAAATTATATGACCAGAAGTCATATTTCTTTAATTCTTATTTTGACATTATATAGTTAGAAGTCATATAACTTTCATCTTCTTATTGTATGGCTGGAAGCCATAGTGTTCAAACTTTTGTTTATGCTAAAGATAAATGGCCTGAAGCCATAAAATGTTGATATTATATGACTAGAAGTCATATAGCTTTCATCTTATTATTGTATGCTGGAAGCCATAATGTTCAACTTTTATTTATCCAGAAGATAAATGGTCTGAAGCCATAGAATTTTAATTTTATAGCAATACTTTATGAATTATGAATTATTTTTGTGATTTCATATTCTGAAATTATATAACCAGAAGTCAGATTGCTCTGATTTCCTATTACATGGCTAAAAGCTGTAATACCCTAAAAATCTGTATTATAATTTAGTAAAACTATACCTATCAAAAATAGGTGAATATGAGATATCAAATATTAAGTAATAATTATCTTATTTTCCAAAGGAAAATCTCTGGGGAAAATTAGGAAAAAGAACTATGGGGTCAAAATGACCAAAATACCCTTGGAATGTATAAAGAACTTAGAAAAATTATGGAAAATCCTAAAAGGCAGTAAAATGACTAAGTGAATTATGAGAGTATATTATCTCTAATTATGGTAATTTAATAAATTATGAACTTGGAGAAATTGAATAAGAATGCTCAAAAAGTATTGAAATGACTAAAATACCCTTGTAAATTCTAAAAGAATGCAGAAGACATGGAAACAAAAATGTCAGTGTAAAATTTATGAGGTAATGAGGAATTGTAATTAAGAAAATTATCAACTATTGATAAGGAAGTAATTAGGTATTTATTGGCTAATAACTTAAGCATAAGCAAAGGAAATTCATGAATAATTATATGAAACCCTAAAATTAGTGGTTTTTGGCTTAAAATTAGTAAAAACATATTTGTTAATTAATTGGAAATTTTGGAGAAAAATAGTTGAGTTTAGGTATTTTAAAGCCTAAATACAAGAATGAGCCAATTAGGGATTTTTGTGAAATTTTTGAGAAAATTTAAATAAGTAAATAATTAAATAAGTAATTAAATGAAAAATAAATATTTATTAATAATAATTTGGGGACAGCCGAAATTTTGCTCACAAAATGAAGAAAAGAACAAGCAAAATAATATCTAAGATTTTTATACAACTTGGAATATTATATTATATAATTAAATATAGTGAATAGTAATGGGATAAATAGGAAACAGATCCTATCTAGAGAACCAGGAATGAGATTTCCAAAGTCAAGGTAAAATATTGATCAGTGGATTTTTACCTTCCGTTAGACTTTTCCGGAGGTTAATTCCGAGGCCGATAGAGCATTTTCCTAATAAGACGAAATAGGGAAATTCTGAGAAAAGCCGGATAGCCAAGTTGAAAGCTAAGGATTCAAATTTCATGATGCGACATCTGGGGAGGAATTGAGAGTTTTCCTGGACATATTTGGAATCAGTGCATTCTTGTCCACAGGCGGTAGCTTCCGGAATTTCGTTTCGAAACCGACACGTTTTTCCGTAAAACTTCCGTCAGGTCGAAGAAGGCCTAGACAGAGTTAGAAAAATAGTTCAACTAGACATTTTTAATGAGGAAGGAATTGTCTTCGAATTGTATAATCCAGAGTTTTGAGATTTTTCCGAAATTACGTGAATCGGGTACCGATCGGGGAAATTCGGTCAGACCGGACATAAAGCAAGTTGAGTCACTATTTTGGACCAATTCTTGGCTGCCATGTCAGCCCCTTATGTAGACCAAATGGGTTCAATGGCCAAGATCTTGCCTTCTTGAAGAAGTTGCATCCAAGGGGTGAAAACAAGTTGGAAAATGACATTTATATCCCTAGAAATTTCTATAAATAGGAAGCAACCCCTCTTGAATTCTCACATCCATTTCAAGAGCTCCTTGGCCGAATCTAGAGAGAAGGTAGAGAGAAGGAAGAGTCTGGGGAAAATTGAAGCGAAGCTCTGTGTAAGTTTTTCGGTACCGAGCTTTAAGTTTTTGTAGTTCTTTCAATAGTTAGAGTAGTAATGTTATTATAGCCTTTAATTTTTCCAGTATGATTAAATATCATATGATAGGGCTATATTAGTCTAGAATTTTGAAAATCATCATTGGGTCGAAGTTCTGGCAAAATTTTGGAAAATCGGAGCCAAAGTAACTAAGTGCTGGCGAAATTCCGCCAATTAGGGGTATAGGGGCAAAATGATAATTTTTACCTAAAATGCCAGTTATAATGCCAAATCACTAATGAAAGTGATATTACTCTTATAGGACATCAGAAACTCTGATCTGCTGCCGTTACGCTGCCCGACGTGCCGCTGTTTCACGTTTTTCTGTAAAAGTACGTGTTCCGCCAGAAGTACCTAACGCCGTCAACGAAGGTACGTTCGCGTACTGTAACACTAATCTAGTGCTACTCATATACATATATGTGATAGGTACATTCACGGATAGAGATTCTGTTAGGAGTCACCGAGATACATTCACGGTTAGAGACTCTGTTCAGGGTTACCGATTACACATACAGTTCACACGGGTTATAAATGTAGTAATACCGTTAGAGTTTTCCTAGCGCTGAGGACACGACCGTACATCGTGGCACTGGTGAATAGTGCAGGCACTTTATGGGGCTTACATACTGCTTTACGCTTATGTACGCCATTATATTGATCATAGCTGTTATGTCATGAATATCTGTCATCCCTATACTGTTTTATTTGAGCATAAGGTTAACTGTTACCTGAGATCCAATGCGTTAAATTGGATCTCAGCTGTAGCTTCAAGGTCGGAAGAACTAAGGATTGGAGATAAGGGCAAGCTGCACGAGTAGGCTCATGGTTGGAGGGCATGTAGCACGAGTGAGCTCTTAGACGGAGATGTCACTTTATCGTTTTCCGTATTTACCTATGAGAACATTAGGATGCTGTATCAACACTATGTTACACTATGGTTATTGTTTGAATGAGAATCAGTTACTCTTACGCTCCAATGCTCTACTCTGATTTTTTTAAAAAAAATTGGCTCTGGAATTGGGATGTTACAAAAGCCATAGTCATTTTATTCCTAATTTGAGATTATATGACCAGAAGTCATATACCTTTTGATTTATTATTTTAATATAATATGGCCAGATGTCATATTCCTTTGATTTCTATTTTAATATAATATGGTTAGAAGCCCTATTCATTTGATTCACTATTATATTACCTGAAATCATATACTTTTTATCTTTTATTTTATTGGATGGCTAGAAACATATATTTAATTTTTATCTATCCTGAAGATAAAAGGCCAGAAGCCATATAATTCTAAATTCTCATCATTGGCCCGAAGCCATGAGACTAATTAGCCTAAAGCTATGAGAATTAATTAGCCTGAAGCCATTAAAATTAAATGGCCTGAAGCCATAAATTTTTAATTTCGTAATTTATGGATTATTTATTGTCTTTATGAATTTATTATTCATGTTAATATATTGTGTTTTATATCTCATAAATTTCTTTTTATAATGAAATTTAAATTTGTGTTTCATGAAGCATCAAAATTGTATATTTGGCCTTATAAGACCCTCTTGTTCTTTAGAACAAATTAAAGGAGTTGTATTACCACCAAAAGATGGTTGTTCTTCCAAAAGCTCATTATAAAAGGGTATATTCAATTTGCTCCTACAGTAGCAAAACTGTGAAAAAGATTTTCAGAAATATGTTGAATTAATTTCTTGATCTTATATGGCGAAACAAAACAATGCGTTTTTGTTGCAAACATCATGAATCCAGGCTCGACTTCATTCCCAGAAGTGAATGATATGTAACAAATGAATCTAATTATGGCCGTGGATATAAGAGTGAACATGTCTACAGTCTTGGGCATGATCAAGATTGTAATCATATTGGTTCAAATTCCCACCTGAAGTGGATAAATATTAGTGATAAGAGCCACAACTATGAAACTATTGGGCATAATAAATATGCTGAAAATTCATCATATCACTATGATACATATTATTTTAATATATTATGACATGATTTTATATGACTATGAAAAATATTTTATGGTTTATTATATGGTTTTGAGATCTAATATAGCATCTTCAAATATATCAAAAATGCATTTCACACAATGTTACTATTTGTACAGTAATTTACTATTTGCATAGTAACGGTAACATGTGATTGCACAATGATACGTAAACATTTACATAGTATTATAATTTATGAGATATTTGGTCCTTCAGTCTTCTATACCCACAAAAGAGGTATAGAAGCTTGTTCACACCCATGAATGAAGAGTGTATAAGAGTGGCTTTGGATTGTTATAAATATTGAGGCCTTGAAGGCTGTTTCAAATATTGTATGATACAATATGATTTTAGTAGCTTTGGAAAAGGATTGTTCAGAAGACAATAACTTGCAAAGATTTATGTCATAATAAGTATAAAGGCTAATAGTCTTGGGGACTAATTAGCACATTTTGCCCAACTTTGTAAGAGAGGCTAATGTTCAGACTATATATATAGCAGTAAATTTGACAGAAGGCTCCGGAAGAGCTAATATTTTGTTACCTGAAGCTCGTATAAAAGAAACTTATTGAAGATATCTACAAAAATGGATATCATATAAAAACATATGCTATTGTAAACCAGAAGTTTACAAATAATAATACAAATTGGAATTTTGCTGTAAACTAGAAGTTTACAAATAATAATGCAAGAGATTGTAATTGTAAATCATAATCTTACAAATATAGCAAATCAAATGTTTGCTAATGCTGCCAATGAGATATTAAAGAGGCAATGAGTTGCAGAGAAATATATCCATATTTATTTTGAAACCAAGGCCCAAGAGAAATAAATAAGCCCAGAAGGTAATATGCTGCTTACTTGTTATTGTTATTTAAATTTATTGTGATCACATGTAACATCCCGTTTTTCAAAAGCAGTATAAAATTTTTTCATCAGAGTAGAGCATCGGAGCAAGAGTGTAACTGATATATATATTCAAAATGCCCACTGGCTATTTACAACAGCGGTGTAGTAACCGAGTGTTTCAAAAGTGAAGTACAACAACAAAAGGCTTCCGCCAGAAAAACAAACGAATTCTTCAGCTGGAACTTCTATGCGGGCTGCTTGTCTCTCTCCTCGGTCCTCGGTCCTCCGAAACCTGACGCTATGTTAAGGGCTGAGATCCAGCGCACCGGATCTCAGGTAATGGTTAACCTCATGTTTATGTATACACATACAAACAACAGACATCCACAATATCATTACATACAGACATATTGCCCCCAGCATACAGACATATCCTCTAACCACTATATGCATTTCAACAGTATAACATCTATACAACACACATACCACATATATGCATACCATGAACGTCAGAGTTAGAGTTACAGTACGCGAACGTACCTTCGTTGACGGTCGTCGGTATTTCTAGCGGAATACGGTACGATAATAGGTCAGAACCTTATTAGACATATCATATCAATATAACAACGTACTTGTTAAGGATCTATCATTACGACAGACATTTTTAGTCAATATGACCATTTTACCCCTGACCCCCTAATCGGCGGAATTTCGCCAGCACTTCGTTACTTTGACTCTAATCTTCCAAAATTTTAACATAACTCCTACTCCAACATGATTTTCGAAATATATATCATATTCAACCTTAAAACATGATATCTAAACTAACTTGGAAGATTAAAGATCAAAACAACATTTCTACTATAACTACCGAATCGAAAACTAGAACTTAAGACTCGGTGCAGAAAAACTTACCCGAGCTTCGCTACAAATTTCCCCGGACTCCTTCCTCCTCTCTTCCTTCTCAAAATTTCGAACTAAGCAAGGTGTTTTGGTGTGAAAAATGTGAAGAGAGGGCTTGGGTATTTATAGAAGATTTTCTGGTTACTATTCATGCTTTGTCAGACGGATTCTGGACCGTAGGATCACACTTTTGCAAAATGGCACAATCTTGGCCCTCCACATGTCCAAACCGTCCTCTCCCCCTTAGGTGGCAGCCAATGACATCATCTTTGATGATGTCACAAGGTTGCTTTTTGGCCTTGCACCGATAAAGTTCCCCGATCGGTATCCGAATCGCGTAATCTTGTAAAATCTCAGAAATCCGGAATAATAACTTTGAAGATCGGTTCTTACTCATTAGAAATGTCTGGGTTAAACGGTCACGGAAATGACTTCGGAGACAGTCTACTCCGAGGTAAAATTATACTTGTCCATAATATTCTCTGACTTTAGAGAACTAGTTCATGGTTTTCTAGATAGGATTTAATCTCTATCGGTGGTCGTTTATCCTATTTGCTTTTTCATAAAAATATCACAACTTATAATATTATTAAACTAAATAATATCTAGATATTTTTTTGTTACATTCTTATCCATTCCTCATCAAAATTTTCGGTCAATAACTTCTGGACCATTTTTTATTTATTTTCGTTTTTTAATTAATTAATTAATTAATAATATATATTTTTTAATTATTTAATAATTATTTTACATAATTTTTTCCACAAAATTTCCCATTGGTCCATACTTTGATTTAGGCTCAAAATTACTTAATCTCACCAATTTTTCTTCATATTTTCCAATTAATTAGAAAATATATTTTATGCTAATTTTAGCCATAAACCACTAATTATAGGGTTTTACATAATTATCTTTGGATTTTCCTTTGTTTAAGCCCAAATAATTAGCCAGTAATTATTTAATTAATTACCCACTGATTGTTGATAATTTTATTAATTAGAATAACTCATTTTCTCACAACTATTGGACTTACATTGTTATTTATGCTTTACATAAAATATTAAAAATCACGGGGTCAATAATGATCCCGGAATACTTTTTAATTTTTCCCTCACTATTTTCCAAGGAAATAAATCCCGAAAATTGTCTAAATTAGAGAAAACATACTCTCTAATTTTTAATAATTATTTTATTGCCTCTAAGGATTTTTCATAATTTCCTTAAGTCATTTTATGCTCCACAAGGGCATTTTGGTCATTTCTGACACATTATTAATTTTTCCTAATTTCCAAGAAATTTTCCTTTAGAAAATAAGATAAATTTATCATTATTTTTGAAACCACATATCCACCTATTTTCAATAGGTATTATTTCCTAATTTATGATATTTATCCTAAATATGATTTTTAGGGTATTACATCACACATCGTAAATCTGTTTCCATGAGAATTTTCTGCTGAAAAAATTTTACTGTGTGATTCTAAGTTATTTTTATTTTGACTATTTTCATATGTGGTGGACTATATATTTTGCATATAAGCAAATTGAAGTACATTATTAATGAGTAAATCAAGTGATATAATCCTATATGGGTAGTTCCTGAAGAACTAACATAGATTTCCTTTTGAACTTTAAAGAGTTAAAAAGTGATTTTAAAATACAGATATAAAAAAAGTATGTTTGTATGACTCACACTTGAGGGGGAGATTGTTAGAATACAAGTGTGAGCTAATTTTTGAAAAGTTATATACTTTTCACACAAAATTTATATTAATAGATCTCCCAAAAATGGATGTCAGATTATGATTTAAATCATAATTTTATGGAAATTGAAAAGTTTATGATTGGTTGAGATATAAGTTATAGTAAACCAGATGTTTACTGATTCAAACAAATTTATTATTGGCATGACTTGTTTGATCATCCAAGTCACAAATATATATAATAAGATTATGTATTGATATCCATTGAAGAACCAGAAGATTCTTTGTAAATAACCAACATATTATTTATGAATTATGTGCTGCTTGTTCTCATTGATCATGATTAGTAATGGATCTCAATATTTCTAGAAATATATCAAACATTATTATATGGACCCATTGAAATAGTATGTAAACCATATAAATTTGAAAGATGCATCTATAAGATGGTTACATGTGAGACTATTAGCTTACAACCTGAAGTTTGTAAGAATGTTTGTAACCTGAAGTTTGCAATAATGTTTGCAACCTGAAGTTTGCAATAATGTTTGAATAAATTAAGCGCGCTATTTCCAAATTTACGATCCAGAAATCATATATTAAAGCATTCATAAATAGCTAGATCAATGCTTATGAGAACAAAATTTCTATGTTAGTTTATTTGATCTTATATATTGCAACATTTATGTAAGCCAACAAAATTCTCCCTGTATAATTGGCTTTTGGTCAGGAGCTAGAAAAATTCCATCTTAAAAGGTTTGAATGTGCACGACAATGCACATAGATGGATAAATGTTGTGTAAGGACCTCCTTCTTCTTGTTTGTCTCTAAATGAAACAAAATGATGTTTCTAAAGGAAACAATGGATTTAAGAGACTTATATTGTATGATTAGTCAATTGTTATTTGACATTGTTTTCTCAACATTAGGGGAGAAAATAAGAAGTTGGGTAAATAAATTAGCTAGAATGAATTATTATTGGCTCATTTTGATTCTAGGACAAAACAATGTGAACTAGAAGTTCAAAAGATAATTAATTTGCAGAATTTAGCTAATCGAATGCCAGAAGCATTTACTGACCCAAAGAAAGTGACAAAGTCACATATCCCAACTGCTAATGCACTTATTGATGTCTCTGAAGAACAACCTATTATAAATGAATTTAACGCCTGAAGCGTGGTAGCCCATCGGTTTCAAAGATAAAAATCCTCGAAAAAGAAAAATGAGCTAAGAATATAGATGATCAAGTAGAAGATAATCAAGAAAAGTTAGTAGCTCTAGAAGAGCCATCTCCTGAAGAGTTATTATCTCTAGTAGAGATATCTCTAAAAGAGAATGTTGTAGTCCCAGAAGAGACCCAAGTACCTGAAATATGTAAGAAATTATGAAATCTCAATAAATTATGTTAGAGTAAATACCCTTTTTGGTCCCTGGAAAAAAGTACGGACCCCTTTTTGATCCCTAACTAAAAATAACTCGTCCCGTCATCCCTGGGAAATCAAAAAACATCCCACGTTAGTCCTTCCGCCATTAGCTCCTAACGGCGTTGTAATACCCGGATAATTATTTATCTGGAATATTATGTTTTAATAAATAATACCTATTAGAAATAGGTGAATATGAGGTCTCAAACACCTTGTATTGAATTTATCTTGTTATTAGGGTAATTTCTCTTGAAATTAGATAATGTGCAGTTAGGTCCCTAAAACGTTTGAAAGTTTGCAAATAGATCCCTAAAATATTTATGGGTTATAAAATACCATGAAAATATTATAAAGAGGAAAATAAATAATTATTTGAAATAGGGAAGAATAGTGTCCCTAATTTAGGTAATTTATTAAATTATTACCATGGAAAAATTGAAGGAGAAAAATCAAAAAGTATTGTGGAGCCATAATTGACCCCATGATTTTTAATATTTTACATGGAGCGTAAAATACCAATGTCAATAAAAAGTTTGTGAGATAATGATTAGTTCTAATTAAGAAAATTATCAAAAATTAGTGGGTAATTAATTAAATACTTATTGGCTAATTGGTTGAGCTTAAACAAAGGAAAATCCAAAGATAATTATGTAAAACCCTATAATTAGTGGTTTATGGCTAAAAGTAGCATAAAATATATTTGCTAATTAATTGGAAAATATGAAGAAAAATATGAAAGATTAAGTAATTTTAAGCCTAAAAACATGTATGGACCAATAGGAAAATTTTGTAAAAAAATTATATAAAATAATTTTATATAATATTAATTAATTAAATAATTAAAAAATGAAAATAAAAATAAAAAAGACCAGATATTGACCAAAAATTTGGAATGGATAAAATGATAGGATTTTAGAGATTTTTGATAATGACACTTTGTAATATAATAATGTTATAATTGTGAAAAGCAAATAGGATAAATGACCACCGATAGAAACTAAATCCTATCTAGAAAACGATGAATAAGGTTTCTAAAGTCAGAGTATATTATAAACAAGTGAATTAGCTCGGAGTAGGTTACCTCCGAAGCTATTTCTGTAATCGAAAAGGGTTATACTAGACTGACTGTGAATCTATCTGATGTTCAAAAAGCAAATCAGATAAATGAAAATCTATAGAAACCAAGCCATAACTTGAAATCCAAGAATGAGTTGGTAAACATCTGGACATATTATGAATCAGTGAATTTTTGTCCAGAAGTTGACGCTACCCGAAGCGATTTCCGTAACCGAAGCGTATATCCGAAAATCTTCAGCGGAACCGATGACACCCTGAATGGGATCAAAAATTTAGTTGACCCAAGTATTTTGAAAGGGGAAAAAGAGATCTTCAGGGCTATATTCCCAGATTTTTGAGATTTTACAAGATTACGCGATTAGAACACCGATCGGGGAACTTTATCGGTAGAAGCTCATAAAGAGCACATGGGTGACATCACTTGGATGACTTCATCTTTGGAAAATATGACATAGGGGACGAAATTTGTGGCGGGAAATGGAGGAAGAAACTTGTTTGCTAAGGTTTCCAAATGTGTGGTTATGGTTGAAGGAAAGGTTTGGAGAAAATTACCAAAGTTGGCCCATTTTTCTTCTATAAATAGGCCACCATCCTCACTTCATTTATCACACCAAAACCACTCTTAGAAAGTGTAGAGAGAAGTTAGAGAGAGGAGCTCTGGAGAAGGAGTAGCGAAGTTCTTCAATGGGTAAGTTCTTCCGTAGTTAGTTTTAGTTCGGTAGTTCTTGAAGTTCTTAGTGTAGATGTTGTTTTAATCTTTAGTCTTCCAGTATATTTTAGATATCATGTTTTAGGGTAAATATGATATGCATTTCGAAAATATTGTTGGGGTAAGGGATATGTTGAAATTCTGGAATATTAGAGTCAAAGTAGCGAAGCTCTGGCGAAATTCCGTCGATTAGGGGGTTAGGGGTAAAATGGTCATTTATGACTAAAATGTCCGTCATAATGTCTGATCATTAATAAATACGTTGTTATCTTGATAGGATATCCCTGATTACGTTCTGACCTACTGTCATACCGTATTCTGCCAGAAATACCATATACCGTCAACGAAGGTACGTTCGCGTACTGTAACACTAACTCTGATGTTTATTGTATGCATATGTGTATATTGTCTGTCATCCGACTGTACTATTGTCTGTACTCCGACTGTACTATTGTCTGTACTCCGACTGTACTATTGTCTGTCATCCGATCAGTATGAGTGTTTGTCATCCATTGTATTATTGTCCGTTGTGCCTTAACTTTACTCCGATTTGTATTGTTATTGCCGTGCATATCTGATCATGTACATTTCTTATTGTGCCTTAACCTTGCATCCGACTTGTATTGTTATTGCCTTACATATCTGATATGTATACCCTATGTCTGACCGTAGTAAGTGTTGCCAAAGTTCTATGAATGTCTGTCGTACATATACAGTGTATATAAACATGAGGTTAACCGTTACCTGGGGCTCGATACATGAACCTTAGCCCTTAATATAGCTTCAGGATCGGGTGCACCGAGGATCGAGGAGAAGAGTAAGCAGCCCGCATAGGAACCCGGTTGAAGACTTCATTTTGTTGTTTCGACGGAAGCTTTCTTTCATCATGTATTACTTTTGAAACACTCTTGTACCGCTGTTTAAACAGCAAGCCATGCTACCGTGGGTACTTTGAATATATATCAATTACTCTTATGCTCCGGTGCTCTACTCTGATTGTTTGAAATGATGTTTTAACGAAAAAAAAATTTATACAGCTTGTGAAAACGGGATGTTACAGGCGTCACTAACGTTGCTGATATGTAACGTGAGTTGGTCCAGTCACATGCCACGTAGGAAGGCCAAAACGACGTCGTTTATAATTTCATGATTAAATACCCTTTTTGGTCCCTGGAAAAAAGTACGGACCCCTTTTTGATCCCTAACTAAAAATAACTCGTCCCGTCATCCCTGGGAAATCAAAAAACATCCTACGTTAGTCCTTCTGTCAGTTAGCTCCTAACGGCATCACTAACGTTGCTGATGTGTAATGATGTCTATGGTCGTCAAATATAACTTTGTCTTTAACTTCGTATACGTTATCGTCAACTTCGTCGGTTCTATGGTCATCAAATGATGTCTATCTTCAGTTCCTTCGATGCTCTCTGCGCCGAGTTTTCCTACGGTCAGAGATCGCGCTTGTCTATTGATGCCCCAAATCTCAAGCCCAAGTCCAAGCAGAAGCCTTCTTCCCCCGAGAAGAAACTGGCATCTCCAGATAACTCCAAGGCGCCGCCGCCGCCGCCATCAACGCAACCCGATGGAGCCAAGAAACAACTGCAGCACTTCTCGCCTAGGTTTGCACCGGAGTTAGACAGTGTTCACTGCTTTGAATCTTTATACTTCTCTAAATCCAACGGTGAGGTCAGTGAATAGACTTTTCAACGAGTAAAAAATGTTGAAGGTAACGAAGCACCCTGGACCAACTCACGTTACACATCAGCAACGTTAGTGACGCTGTTAAGAGCTAACTAACGGAAGGACTAACGTGGGATGTTTTTTGATTTCTCAGGGATGACGAGACGAGTTATTTTTAGTTAGGGATCAAAAATGGGTCCGTACTTTTTTACAGGGACCAAAAAGGGTATTTATATCAACGACGTCGTTTTGGCCTTCCTACGTGGCATGTGACTGGACCAACTCACATTACACATCAGCAATGTTAGTGACGCTGTTAGGAGCTAACTGACGGAAGGACTAACGTGTGATGTTTTTTGATTTCCCAGGGATGACGGGACGAGTTATTTTTAGTTAGGGATCAAAAAGGGGTCCGTACTTTTTTCCAGGGACCAAAAAGGGTATTTACTCATTATGTTATGAATAGAATCTGATGGGATTAAAAGGAAGTCAACGTTGACGACATCTTTGCTTATAATATAGCATATGATTAATGAATGAAAATGATAATCATGAGCCACAATCTATTAGCGAGTGCCAAAAGCACAAGTCGCCGGAGGACTTAAGGTGCTAGAAGCACAAGTCCCCGAAGGACTTAAGGTGCCAGAAGCATATGTCCTCAAAGGACTTAAGGTGCCAGAAGCACAAGTCCCCGAAGGACTTAACGTGCCAGAAGCACAAGCCCCCGAAGGACTCAAGGTGCCAGAAGCACAAGTCCCTGAAGGAATCAAGGTGCCAAAAGCACAAGTCCCTGAAGGACTCAAGCTGTCAGAATCATCTAATTCAAGTTCTTGAGAATAATACCCAATTAAGTTAAATAAGTCTCTGTATGACTTGAAGCAATCAAAGCGCATTTGATATAATCGTTTCAAGAAATATCTTTGAAAAAAAGAGTACAAAAATGATTCAATATGGCTATGTATTTTTGTGAAAAGATCTAGAAATGAATTTGTTATAATTGATGTTTATTTTGATGATATCAACATAACTGGAACTCCTGAAGAGCTTCAAAAGACAATTAATTGTTCGAAGAACTACTTAGTCCAGAAGTACTATATTTTAGTGATATTAGAGCACTGATGTATCTTGCTTATTAGAAAAATAGTTATTCACCAATACGAAGACATTGGAAGTTGTCATCAGGGGGAGTAATACTGACGTTGTCAAAAGGGGGGAGTCGATACACGCTGTACTCTTTTTCCCTTATCTAGGTTTTGTCCCATTGGATTTTCCTGGAAATGTTTTTAATGAGGCAGCATTAGAAAGTGTATCAATGGATGATGTACTCTTTTCTTTGGCTAGATTTTTATCCCACTGGGTTTTTCCTAGTTAATGTTTTTAATGAGGCACATTCATAATGGACATCCAAAGGGGAGTGTTATGAATATATTATGTGGATGACCCATTATGGGCATTAAGTTGCCCACTACTTTTATGGTGGGGAATGGGTAGTCACCTACTGCGTTTATGGTGGAGAGTGGGTAGAAGCTACATAAACCTTCCCTACTCTCCAACCATTATAAATAGTCCCCTACCCTTTCACAAATGTACACCGAAGAAACTAATGAGAATCTCTCTCTCTTGAATCTCTCTTGCTCTTGCTTTCTATGTTTTACTTCTTCTATATCTTTATTTTCATAACATATATATGTTATAATTAAAACTCTAAATATGGTTAAAAATTTGTTTTATATTATTATTTTTTAATTTCACAATAAATGAAAAAAAGCATATGTGTAATTCAAAATTTATTTTCAAAATTTTTAAGATATTTTACATGTGAATCTCTCAGTATATTATAAGTTTAATATTTAAACGTATATGTCACTAATATAAAAATTTAGTGAGTGACAGACATAAATATACTACTAAATATGTGAAAGGTTCAACAAAAATGTGACGAGAATCTGCATCTCTCACTGGTTTTCTGTAATTAGTGGACAAAATTTTCATTACAGTTGTCTATCCATCAATAATTTTAATTTTTCTAGTAGTAGTGGATCTTCAATGCCCACATAAAAATACGCTGATGATTCACTTATAAATCCTCTATGAATGACAATATGGTTTTTTGACTCGATAAGAATCTTGAGGTCTTTTTTGCAATTTCCCTTGTTAAAAGGGCCCTGAAATAGATTTTCCCTTGAATTTATTTGTTTCTTTCCAAATTTGTTTTGTGCGTCACGCTTTGAAAACTAAATAAGGATGTTACCCATTGCCGGTGGAAAAGGTAAAGGAGCAAGCTTTTTTAATTCAATTTTGTTAGGTCGTTTAGATGAAGGAAAAAAAAAAAGGGAAAGAAATCAACTAATTTAGCAGTAAAAATTAATTCGTTTTACATTTTCAATATACACCTTAGAGATTAGAGTAGATCCTACATATTGTATTTATTTATTTTTTTCCATTTCAATTTATATACTCCTTGCAGTCTTTAATATAAAATATATTTGGAAAATTGATCTTAGTTTTTAATATAATATATATTTTCATATTTTTCAATATTTTCCTAATTTATCTTTATTGATGATTCTTCAGCAATAATTAAGGAAGGGAGGGAATGATAAAATTAAGGAATATGACTAGGGTATTTTAGAAAATACATATCATATTAACTAACTTAATTAATTTTTTAATATAATTCAATTAGATAAATATATCTTATATTAAATACAAGATGAAATAACTTTGCAAAGCCATAACGCCATATAGAGTAATAATTAGTGTAATACAATAACTTCCGTTTATATGGCAATAGTTGTTAGCTCTCTCTTTTTCTTTTGGCCAAAAGTTTTAAGCCAACTTTTGGGCAAAAGTATTTTTTTAGTTACTTTTCTATCCTTATTTAATTATCTATCTAACATATATTTCACATAGACAAAAAATAACTTTAAATTTTCTTAACTTTGTCTTAAAATTCAACAACTTTTTAATTTTTTTCACTATTTAATACTCTCTTTGATCCTTATTATAAGACATCAACTAATAATTATATTTGGTGCTTTTTATCTTGCACTTGTTTGTTTGCAAAGCGTATTAATTATTTTTCATGTATGCCCATAATTAATAAGGGTAGTGGGTGAGAGTAATTATTAATATAATATTAGAGTTCAGTGTAATTAGAGCCTGTTTGGAGCTTTTTTAAAATAAAAAAGCATTTTTTTTATTAAAAAAAGTTCTTTTTTATTATTAATTTATGTATTTAGATGATAGTTTTTTAAAAAAGCAAAAGTCACAAAAAAAAAACCAAAATTCTGATTTGTTTTTTTAAGCTTCAATTTGGAGCTTAAAAAAGGCAATGAAAAAAAAAACTTTTTTTAAAAGTCCATCCAAACAAGATGCATAATATTGAAAGTTACTTAAATTGTAAGAAAAATTTATTGATTTTAACTATTTTTATTAGTTTGTAAAAATTGTTAGTTGGTGCCCTATAAAAAAGATTAAAGAAAGTTTGTATTATACTTCATGAGAATAAAGTCAACATAACAAATTAAGTAAAAGACAACATTGTATAGCCAGCGCTCTTAGAGCGCAGTGGCACTAGTGCCAGCTTTAGAGCTGGCACCACTCCTCTGTCCCGGGCTCGAGCCCACACCTCCCTCCCCACTGTGGACAATCAAAAAGACAACATTGTATATTTATATAAAAATTTAATAATATAACCTATAAATTGGACAAAAAAACTGCATCCCCACACCCTATTAATAGGACAAGATCGGGGAGTACTAATGTAACCCCTCAAATAGACATAGACCAGGATTAGGCGTTGTAGAGGAGCAGTTATAGCCTTATAGGTACAAACTAATCCATGAATTCTGGGGTGATCAATACTTAATTAATTAATAAATAATTAATCATCATTTGGCCTTTCATGGATCACTTTTACTTCTATATAGTTTTATATATAATAAAGCCAAATAATAATGCCGACAAGTGTAATTAATTAATCTTTCTCAAGGAAAATATTAGTATAATGTTAAAGTTGTTGGTTAAAGTCTTAAAGAGTTATCGATCATACTTTTAATTTATATTACCAAAGTGTTAGTTAAAAGGGTTAAAGAAAACTTACGTAGTATTAGAATATCATAATTAATGATTGTTACCTTAAGTTTTCTCACATAATTGACGGGTTAATACGTATCATTACTCAATAATTCCTAGTATGGAGTATTAATTATCTAAATCCCTCGATCTCGCATTCGATTTTTCGTGCAACGTAGTTATTTTAATTATACCATTGATGGATATATTGAGCCTTCATTTAGGGAAAATTACATTTAAAGAGTCCAAACTTGATGGAATTTACAATGGACGACCTAACAACTCAAATTATTCTCAACCGCCAACGGGTCTTGAATTATTTTTAGTGAAGAAAAAACAAATTATTCCTTCCTTTTTTGTTTCGTTTTTTTTAAAGACACAACCTAAGTTGTATATGACTTCAAGAGATTTTTGAGATTAAGATTATCAAGTTCCTATTAGTTTGTTGTTACTTTCTTGCCCAACTCTATTAGAAAGTTATTTGGTACACGTTTTCCAACATACAAATATTTTTAAAAATTCATATGATAATGATTATTATTAGAGTATATACCCTTTCTGGTCCCTGACAAAAAACACGGATCCCATTTTGGTCCTTGAAAAAAAGGGTACTTTTTAGTCCATAAAAAAGACGAATAAGGGTTGATTGGTGGACATTTTGATCTCTCACAAATTTCCAAAAGGTCATTTTTAGTCCTATAAAAAAGACGAATAAGGGTCGGTTTTTTAGTCAGGGACCAAAATGGGGTCCGTGTTTTTTGTCAGAGATCAGAAAGGGTATTTACTCTTTTTATTATTATCAAGCTTTAGACTTTTAACAGGTAATTTTCCAATTTTAATTTCAACTTTGTTTTGGCCAAATAATAAATGTCAGAGAAAGACATTTTCATTCGCTCCAAAAAAGAATTGGGTTTCTTCCACTACTTTTCTTTAATTATTTTGAAAAAAAAAAAATCCCCTTTAAAATACTCCTAATTACCGACAAGTCTAGTTCAAACAAAAATGTTCGAAATCAGACTTTCTCTCGCTTACTTGAGGGACAACAGCTTTCCACAACTCGCACTAACCCTAAAGTGATTAAAATCATATTTACATAACATTTAAAAAAAAAATAATTTGGTAAAATTTCAACCGTTTAATGTAATTTTATCTCTCTTTTTTGGAAGATGCATGATGGAAATCAAGCTAATAACGGTGATATTAAAATGTATTCATATCTTGAATCCAAAACACACTACAAAAACAATATTATTTGGTTCGGACCCACAAACACTATTACCTTTGGATAAGTTTGAAGCCTTTATTTTTATTATCTCAATTTGGTTTTTTCTTTTTAAATCACTTTACCCTATAATTGATACTAAATAATAATATGTTATGATTATGGATATATACATATCATGTCTCGCTCACTGCCCTTTTCCCTTCCATTAAGCTATTTTTCAGAAACTACTCTTCTATCATATCTTTCACTACATAATAAAATGTCTTCATTATTAACGTCCCCTCCCTTTAAAATTGAAAACACACACACACACACAAGGAGAGAGACATCTTAGCGTGAATATTTGAAGAAAATTTTCTAATTATGTGGTAAGGAAGAAATAAAAATCCGGCGCAAATCTTGGGGCCGTCCTTTGTTGCATGTGAAGCCTAAATTTCCTGTCTCAACATTTTTGAGGTTTTTTTTGTGTGTTTGTTAAAGATTATTACTTTAGTTTTTTCCTAAATCGATTTTCGTAATAATAATATAATTATAATAATAAAAATACTAATAATAATAACGACAACAAAACTATGATTACTTCCAACTTGCTGGTCCTTTGCATCTGCCTAAAGAACCGAACATGGTGTCCTGCTTTGTCAGTATGAATATGAACTCCTTGTCTGCCATTTTTCCTATGTTGGAGTGATACAAGAGCTATATATATAGTGGTTCTTGGAGTGAGAGTAGAGGTAGAAGATAGATATGGCTCTCAAGAGAGACAACGTAGTTGTGTCAAATATGGAGCTTGAGAGACTTCTTAGCATGAAAGGAGGCAAGGGTGAAGGCAGTTACGCCAATAACTCACAAGCTCAGGTCATAAACTCCTCTCTCTCTCTCTTTCTATATGTGTGTGTCTGTTTATATACGTATATGTATGTACATATGTATGTATGACTTCCCGATAAATTAATTTGTGTGTGTGGGTGGGTTTGGGGGTGTTAAAGCTTTCTTATTATGGTTGTAGGTGGGTGGGTTATTTTAAGCCAACCCTTCATTTTGTTAACTTTTTTAAGCTGATAAATTCATCTAGCTTCTATGACCTGAAAACTTTGGGCCAACACAATATGATATCAATGTTTAATGTTAAGATTCAATTTTGCCCAAAAAGCTTTTGTGTAGAAGTTATGGGTATTCGAAAGTTTTTGATATATCATTATTTCCCGGAAGGGTTAAAACAATAGCATTGTGCTGTGGCCGTTAAAAATTTTAACAGTTAAATTTTTTTTTTAATGATTAAGGCAATTTATTTTCTTTTTGAACACTTCCGGGAGATATATTGATCCCACAAAAACTTCTAAATACTCAAAACTCCTAAGCAAAAATGTTTGAGGAAAAATTGGACCTTAGCCCTAAAATTAAGAGATGAGAGGGAGTAAGGAACAAGTGAAGCTAATCTTTAGTTGTTATTATATTAAGAAAAATTAGATTGCATAAAAGATATCATCTCTCTCAAAGTAGTGTCTTGGCGTTTCAAACTAAAATTTTCGGGAATAATTATTTTTAAGGTTCACTGACCCAGCTCAAATATAATTTTCGGTACATTTAAGAGATTAGTTTTAATTTTTATTTTCTATAATTAAAAAGCATGATTTTTTATTTTTTTTATTTTTTATAGATAATGCACCGTCTGTACGTTGATACACATGAGTAATTATCTTTCTTCATGTAAAAAAAAAATGTAGGCTATTCATGCTCGTTCCATGCTTCATCTTCTAAAAGAAACCTTAGACGGAATTCAATTGAATAATCCCGATATTCCCTTTGTGGTTGTGGACTTGGGCTGTTCCTGCGGCAACAACACCATCAATGTGGTGGACGTCATCATAAACCACATCATCAAGCGCTATGAAACCTTGGGCCTTGATCCGCCGGAGTTTTCGGCTTTCTTCTCCGACCTTCCCGGCAACGACTTTAACACTCTCTTCCAGTTACTTCCTCCTATGTTCACCACCAGTTATGGGGTTAGCATGGAGGAATGCCTCGCCGCCAACAACCACCGCTCTTACTTTGCTGCTGGAGTCCCTGGCTCCTTCTATCGGAGGCTTTTTCCGATGAGGTCCATTGATGTTTTTCACTCTGCCTTTTCTTTGCATTGGTTGTCTCAGGTTCGGCCTTAACTAATACTTGGTTCTTTTCTTTCTCACATCATATCGTATAACGTTTTTTAGATTATGAGACAATAGTTTATTATCGCTAAATATTTGTGGAGACCTTTCAAGAGCCAATGATTATGGTATTGGACTTTAAAATAAATATTTAATTATCTGTGATATTTTAATTAAAAAAAGGATAAATGCGCTTTTTTGGTTACAAATTTTTTATTATAGTAATTTCATTAACTACTTAAAGAATGAAGGTTAAAATTACATGACACGAAAGATAATCAAGCAGCCGCTGAAAATGTGTCTACTAATTATGAACATTCATACAAACTTGTTTTTATTGTTTACTCATGATATAGCCGCACTTTGGCTCTTAGTATTTTATTTTTATTTTTCTTTTGTTATAGTTTGTGTCAGTTTCAATTTAATTAGGATATAATTACCTTCTCATGGATAGATATGGAGATAAAATTTCTTTCCTTTCTGACTTTCATATGGCGTGTGACGTGTCTACATACGGTAATCACTTGGACACTTTCTTCCTGGGATGTGTATAGCAGAATAATCTGAAAGTCATATGCATTCATTTATAGCCTTATTAATATATATTTTCCTAACCAGAAAGATCTAGATTAGGACAAAACTTAATTAGATTAAGTTATTTATATTCATTATTAGGTCAAAGTCTGTATGCATTTTAACAATCAATAATAACAAAAATAATAAGTATCCATATGAAAATTTACAGACCCTAGATTTACATTGTACGAGAGCTTATACAAAAATTTATAAGTATTCATAAGTGAATTGACAAGTATACATACACATTTTAATCAGTAAGAATAATTAATTTGAGTTTAGACTTTATTTTTATTCTTTCACGGTCAGGTAAATTTATTCATTATATTCCACCGATTTTCAACTCTCTTCATCTGTCCTTTTCTTATCTTCCACTCATGAAAACTTTTGATTAGAAACTCCCACTTTCATAAAACCTTTTTTTGTGTGAATGACACTTTAAAGCAATTTTCCACCTTTATGACTTTTCTTGTAGTTTCACCCCGCAAAACACGCAATGAATATCAATGGGGTCAAAGCTGTACCTTTTTCTCCGGGAAAAAAGAATTCAATATACCACTTCCCGAGGATAATTTAAATGACACAATGAATATTTTGATCCCACATACAGATAAAAAAAAGGTTAATGTAATGAATCTATGGTCATTAGGGGGTTGAAAATACAATAAACAAAGCAATATTTAAGCGACAAAAGTGACGTAGTTGGACTGTGATTTTGGATGCATGCATAGTAAGAACATAATGTTTCTCTTTTTTCTGCATTTTTTTGAATCATTCTGGGGCTCACATGATTTGATTGCCAAGGACTTCTGTGTCTGGGAAAGAATGGTTTGACGGGATAGAGGTGGTTTTATTACTATGTTAATTATGAAATTATGAATTACGTATTTCAATATAACTTTGTCTGTGAAAGCCTCAAACACATTAAATAGTGAGTTGCATATTATAAAGTCAGAGTTTGATGTATATAAATACTATATCATCAGTTCATGTGCTTAATATAAGAGCTAGATAACTAATTTACGGATATTAAGTAAATCTGTTAAATTAGATATTTTTAACAAATTTGTATTTGTTTCCTTAAAAGTACCCTCTTGCTTTAACCATATTGATTGGAACTACCCTAATAAAAACTCCATATGTGCAATTGCGATAGGGATATTTAACTCATATATTTAACTCCATAATGAAAACCGCTTGTATGAGATTTCTCCCACAGATATTAGAATAGTTAATATTACATTTATTCCAATTCATATACTTATCTTGATTCAGATTAGTTGGAGTCCGGAGTGACTTCTAGATAGTAGATGCCGTTGGATACCAAGAACATGGTTCCATCTTATAAAGATGTTCCAAACTTATCCCCATCTCTCTATCTCTCTCTCTCTCTATATATATATATATGTGCGCGCGCACAAACGTAACACACACTCACACACATATATAAATGATGAAGGTGACGTACAATATAATATTGGGTGTGCATGGGGTAGGTACCGGAGAGTGTGTTGGACAAAAGAGGAAGTGGATACAACAAAGGAAGAGTATTCATACACGGAGCGAGTGAGAGCACAGCGAATGCGTACAGGAAACAGTTTCAGACAGATCTGGCGGCTTTCCTTGGGGCAAGAGCCCTAGAGATGAAGAAAGGTGGGTCCATGTTCTTGGTTTGCCTTGGCCGGACCTCCCTCGACCCCACTGACCAGGGCGGGGCCGGTCTCCTCTTTGGGACCCACTTTCAGGACGCTTGGGATGATCTTGTCCAACAGGTCAGTATTATATATGTATATGCCTCATAATATCCTTCTTCACTCCAACTTGAAGTATTCATCATCATTTTTTGAGTTTGGTTCGTAATGATTAATTTTGTTAGGCAATTTTGACACATTTTGAGTTCCACACTCATGAAAGAATATGATCAATTGCGTGCCGGGTAGGTAGAAATATTGACCAATTATTAGGTTTTGGATGGTTACGACACTTGAAATCATGCTCATATCTTAAAAGTTAGACAAAAGGAGCTAGCTAATAGCACTCTTCTTTTCTTTCATCTCTCATCATTCCTTTTTTATCTCATGATTATGGGAATATATCAATGTCTTCCAACAAAGTTAAAAGAGAATGGGTTTGGATACATTCCGTCTGATTTTATTATATCCTCATGTCTAATAATCAAGTAAGAAAATATTGTTTGCTTATTTTGAGATGACCATTATCATCATCACACACCAAGGTCCTTTTGTATAGGTTTCAAAATATATAGACTAGTCCTTTTACTTAAAAGAGTTGGATTCTGTGTTGTAAAGAGATACACAATCCAATTTAGTGGGGAAAAAAATTATATTTGTTTATTCTGATTTAACTAGAGAGTGTCATCATATTATGTGATTTATATATAAGTTTTAAGATGATGGTTTTCTATTTATAAAAGGAACAAGACAAGAATTGTTCACTGTATTTTATTAAAAACCCATCTTGTTGGCAAAAATAATAAACCCGTCTTGCATTTATTTGATCTTTTTTTTAAATGTTAATTATAGGAGTATAGGACCCAATGTCTTGTGACAAAGCTAGAAGCACATAAGTATGGTCTTTACTACCATAACAAGCGACACATTCAATATTATGTACTATAATTAAGAGAGTAGTACAATGAACATAATAAGACCTTCATAATAGGGTGGCTTTGAGAATTTAGACCATTTCAAGTATCTATGATGGGTCACATTTGTCATAAACAAGTGATCACTCAAATACTATAGCATATAGACGTACACTTTTGTAGATACTAATTACCCAGGCACACTTTTTTTGGGTAAACAAAGATGTATCATTAGAAGCAAACTCCTTTTCAGGCTCTTAGGGAAGTGTAGAGTGTGGGTTGTAATTATTATATTACTTTATTTTAATTTTATTTTAACATTTGTTTGAAATAACCAATTGTCACCTTTCCTGCTTTCTAGCCAATCAAAGTCTAGTTTCCATCACTTTGACCCCTGCCCTCCTAAAAAGTAGAGTAAAGAAGAAGGAGCCCACTTTGACCCTTACCCTAGCGTATAGAAGAAGGTGCCTGATGTATTTATACTTCCTGATTCTTATTATAAAATACTAACTAACATTTGTTACAAACCAATAAAAATAATTAAAGTTAATAAAGTTGTCCTATAATTTAAATAATTTCCAATATTACCCCTATTAATTGCAATAAACTCTAATATTATATTAATTATTACTCTCATCACCCATTACTCTTATTAATTATGAGCATATATACATGGAAAAAATAATTAATGCTCATTGGGAACAAATAAGTGCCTTATAAAAAGAACCAAATAAATTTGCTAGTTGGTGCCTTATAATAAAGACCAGAGGGAGTATAAGACTAGTTGAATATTTGAAAGAGATTAAGAAAATTAAATTAATTACTTAATTATAGCTTATTTTATATAATCTCTTTAAAATACTTATGTTTATATAAGTAAACATAAGTATAGACTAGTCTTATAAGAAAAAAATGTGCCTTTATGGATGTATTTATATAAGACTAGTTGAATATTATCACTCTATTACAAACTTCAGGAAGTGCATATGTATAGACTAGTTGGATTGTGCGTGCTTTCTATTATTTTATTATCTTTTATACATTTAACTACCTTATATATATCGTGTCAATATATCCATGTGATAGGTGCAAGAAAATTTTGGGGAAGACACTGTGTTGCATTCATTAGACTCTAATGCAGATAAAAATTATCACAGTACATTAGACTTAGATTCATTTATCACGATACGAACTAGATCTCAAACATGAATAATAAATGTAAGAAAAACTTTGCCATCCCCAGTTAGGAAATGTGTTTGTGTGCATATATATATATATATATTAAAATATTTCGTTGACATTACAAATCCTTATTAATCAAGCTACATTTATCGTGTATTAAACTAACATGCATATTGTGGTATTAAAAAAAATCATGGATCAGAGAGATTTGTTGCTTCATCTTCTATGAGTGATCAACAAGATGTAAAATCCTATGAAGGAGAAAACAACTTAATAAATCTTTCACAATGAAACCATGACAAAGCCACTTTAGTTAGCTGTTGGCCTAACAACTTATGTTTTAAAACTTTTTGTTTAAAAATATAAAGATATGCTCCTTGTTAACCTAGCCCACTTTCATGTGAAGAAGACTGAAATTAGAACTCAAGAATTCTAGTTCTTTATTAAAATAGATTTCATTTTTTATTTTTTATTTATGACAGGGGCTGATTAGCAGTGAGAAAAGAGACAATTTCAATATCCCAATTTATGCTCCGAGCCTACAAGACTTCAAAGAAGTGGTAGAAGAAGATGGCTCATTTGCTATAAACAAGCTTGAGGTGTTCAAAGGAGGAAGTCCTCTTGTGGTGAACCAACCAGATGACGAAACCGAAGTTGGGAGGGCTCTTGCAAATAGCTGCCGGAGTGTGTCCGGCGTCCTTGTCGACGCCCACATCGGTGACAAGCTTAGCGAAAAGCTGTTCCTTAGAGTGGAGCAACGAGCAACAGCTCATGCCAAAGAGCTATTAGAGCAACTTCAGTTCTTTCATATAGTTGCATCCCTTTCTTTTCCTTCTTGAGACAAAGTTCAATGATAAACTTTTTTAAGTAAACTTGATTTACAAAGACTATAAATAGATTGAGTTAATTATGAGTGGATAAATAAGTATGCCAAAGGTGTGTTATTCCACATTAACACATCATTGACATACTTAAATATCTTCACATAATTAGCTTAATTTACCAATAATCAAGTTTATTTAAAAATTGTTCATAGCACGATGATGATGAAAGGGCTTCTCTTTTGTGTGGTATTTTTGTTACTTCTAACTGTAGTTGTATCTTTACATATTATGAACTTTCTGATCTATTTGATTTATGTCCCATGTCTCACATTTGCGTTTCTTTATAGGGCTAAGTATAGAGTCCATCATATTTTGTGAAATTTGGATGAAAGGAATAGTGTGTCTGTTTTTTAATTATATTAACAAGTTCGGTTGCGAGAAACATTATTGTTATGATTTCCTTTATCTCTTTTGCACACTACACCGAAACATATTTTGCGACAATATATAATTACATTAGAACGAGCTAAGATAATAATTGTCGCGCATTAATAATCTTCAATGACAATTAATTATTAGGCGACTAAAAGTTTTTGTAGTCATTAGAATAATTATAATTCTTTCCTATGCTATGCATGAAGCTCAATAAAAGCTTATTTGTAACAATGACTTCCTATAAATTTTATACGTATATATGGGTATGAAACTTGAGAAATGACTTCCAGTGATACGTAGAGCTGAGAATCAGGGCCGGCCCGTGAAGGGCCTGAGGTAAGAAAAACATGTTTTCAAAGCCTAGCCCGAGAGCACCAATGTAACATCCCATTTTCAAAAGCGGTTTTTTTTTTTTTTATCAGAGTAGAGCATCGGAGCAAGTGAGTAACTGATACATATTTAAAATGTCAACTATAGTGTGTCGGGCTAATTATAATAGCGGTACAATTATCCGAGTGTTTCCAAAGTAGTACATAACAAAATGAAAGTCTTCGGTCGGAACTCTAAGCGTGCTGATTGCCCTTATCTTCGACCCTCTGTCCTCCTGACCCTGAAGCTATGGTAAGAGCTGAGGTCCAATGCCCGCCGGACCCCAGGTAACGGTTAACCTCATGCTTAAATATGACAGTATATGGATGACAGATATTCACAATATTACAGCAATATATCAATACATAAGCACACAACAGGTGTATACCAACAGTACATGAGCACACAACAGATGTATTCCAACAGTACATAAGCACACAATAGATGTATCCCAACAGTACATAAGCATACAGCAGATGTAAAGTTATCATCTATCACATATAAGCATTCAATAAGCATCAGAGTTAGTGTTACAGTACGCGTCCGTACCTGAGTCGTGATAGCGGTGCGTACGTCGGTCGGTATGCGTTCTCGGATAGCCTATAATAGTAATATCGCTTTATTAATCCATAAATAATATCTAAGAGATATTTTGGCCACTAATGACTTTTTTACCCCTAGTGAATTTATTTTCAATTTATATCTCTCTTTATTTTGTAAAAACGCTGGTCTATCACTTCTGGCCAGATTTTCCCATAACTTTGAAAAATCATAAATAATTCTACAAATATTGAAACAAGGTTCCGTAAAATTCCTTGGAATCCTTATCATGTTTAATTTTGAGGAAAAATACTGGTTTTTACCCATATTTAATATATCATTCCCAGTTTAATATTATTCAACCTCTGCCCAGAATTTTCCCAGAAAAACGTAGCTTAACTTTAGGAATTTTTATCTCCTTGTACAGAACTCATATTGCTACATATTTTATATATTTAAAAATAACTGGACGTCTACTTTGTTCATGAAAAATTTCATGATTTTTAAAGATCATTTCAAACATAAATTGTTAGCCTCAACGAAGCTGACTCAAGAAATTGCCTAACCGAAAAATTTCGCCAGAACTTCGTTACTTTGATGTTTCTCTTCCAAAAATTTTACTCTAACACTTTCTTCATCATTTTTTAGAAATAAAGCTATTTCTAACCATAAAAACATGAAAATAAAATTACTCTAGAATATTTAAAATCAAAGCAAAATCTATCTATGAATCTAAGAGAACTCAAACTTAAAGAACTTACTTGCCAATGTTCTAACTCCTTCAAGAAACTCCTCCTTCTGTCTCACTTCCCTCTATATGCAGATTGTATTTGGTTTTGTTGTGAGGGTATGAAGAACTCAAGGCCCCTATTTATAGGAAAGTGTTATGGCAACTTTGGTAAATCTTTCAACCCTACCTCTTCTTGAATTTGAGCCATGGGATCTAGGTTAACTCCTCACACACTCATCCACACCCTTAATCCCTCATGAACCATCCCCCCTCTCTTACCATTCTATCCTTTTCCATTTTTGTAAAATATCCCTTACACCATGTACTTAAATCTTGACTTAATTTACAACATGTGTTTATAAGCCCCCCCCCCCCCCTCCATGCATTCTTGATTTTCTTTTTGCCTTATGTCACACATTCTAGAATTTAATCCTCATTGGTTCATAGGTTTTTCACTTGGATTAAGGCTTTTTAATAATAGAATTAATTTAGGCCTTAGGATTTAGCTTTATTATACTTAATCTTGGCCATTGATTTTAGTTTCCAACATTGACTTTTCAAAGTTGATTAATAAAGCTTGATTAGTTTCTTAATCCAATGCTTAATAGTCTCTAATGCATCATTTGTTGGTCAATTAGGCTTACTTGTTAATGATAGTTTATTAATGCACTAGTGCAAAAAAGGGCTTTAAGACCGTCTCATTTAGACCGGATTATAGAGAATCAGGTCTTAAAAGTATGACCGGTGGCAGTTTCGTAAATATAAAGAACTTTTTGGACCGGATTATAAAAGATCCGGTCTTAAAAATATGACCGGTGGCACTTTCGTAAATATATAGAACATTTTTAAGACCGGACTATAAAAGATCCGGTCTTAAAAGTATGACCGGTGGCAATTTTGTAAATATATAGAACACTTTTAAGACCAGGCTATAAAATATCCGGTCTTAAAAGTATGACCGTGGCAATTTCGTAAATATTGTGAGAAGACGCCGATCAAGTCCGAGAATGCGATGATTTATTCCTTCGCTTAATTGGAATTATATACGAGATGCTAATAAGTAAATAAACCTAGGCGGTTCCTATAATTTAGGGATTACAATCAGTACGAAATTCATAAAACCATGATCTCGCTAACTTAATTCCTAAAATCTCTCTAACATCTTAATTAAGATGATTACAATCAAGAATTTAATTACGAAATTCAAAAAATCATGATCTGCGCGCTAACTTAATTCCTAAAATCTCTCTAACAACTTAATTAAGATGATTACAATCAGAATTTAATTACGAAATTCAAAAACCTTGATCTGCTAACTTAATTCCTAAAATCTCTCTAACAACTTAATTAAGATAATTGCACAATATAATCGTATACGCTAACTAATTAAATAAATAGAACACTTTTAAGACCGGTTGTTTCAAACAGACGGTCTTAAAAGTAAAAAAATTATATAGAACACTTTTAAGACCGGCTGTTTCAAACAGACGGTCTTAAAAGTGTTATATATATTTACGAAATTGCCACCGGTCAAATTTTTTTTTTTTTACACTTTTAAGCCGGTTGTAACCGGTCCTAAAAATATACTTTTAATACCGGTTGTTTCAAAAAACCGGTCTTAAAAGTGTTAAAAAAAAAACTAAATTCGCTAAACCTGTTAAGTCCGTGAGTTTGCTTTGTCTTCTTGGTGATATAACATTTGCTTAGTTATAGATTCAACGAGTGTCCCAAGAGCCTCACGGGCAAATCCTCAGCAATAATGTCATCCTCTTCCTCTAACCTACTCGCAATCTTCGTAAGTCATCACAACAGCGAAAGCGTACTACTTTGAGGATTCTGGACGACGACGGCTCCTTCCTCTTCGATCTATGGGTCCTTCCACGCCGCCTTCACATAGATCCGGTTTGAAATCAAACCCAGATATCTTCTTGCTTAAGTCTGTTTATTTCTTACATTGACCGCTCCTGCTCAGATCTGGACTTCGATTTTGGTTTCTTGAAGCTTTGCTAGCACCGACAAGAGGATCCTGCTCAGATTTGGTTGCTTTAAGCTTGTGATTTTTTTGTAGATCTGGACTTCAAATTCGATTTTCATGGTGAATGATTTCTGTTTCTTGTTATTTTTGTTTATTTTTGGACTCTGTAATCATCTTTTTTGTTTTTCTTGTTGTTGTTGTTGCTTCCAATCTTCTCTTGCTTCTCCGTCGTTGATGACGGAGGGACATTCAAAATGTTGCCAGATCTGGTGATTTGGGACCGATTGTTTCATTTGAGTTTTTTTATTATTATTATTTTGAAACACTTTTAAGACCGGATGTTTAAAATTTCGGTCTTAAAGAAATTCTTTAAGACCGTTTACAAGTTCGGTCTTAATAGGGAGACTTTTAATACCGCCTGGAACAAGACCTGTCACGAGTCCGGTCCTAATATACCTGTTTTGTCCGGTCTTAAAAGCCTTTTTTCCACCCGTGATGTCTCTATCAATCAAGATTTATGATCTCTAATCCTACTTAATTCAATTTGTGTTATAAATATCCTAACTACTATTGAAGATCTTTATTTCCAATATCACATGTGTTCATATCTACATAATATCTTGATTTTTAAACAATCTTTCCTTTCTCATTCTTGTGCAATCCGTCCCCACATTCTTGACTTTGGGGAATGGATATTTAATCATGTGATTAAGTATATTTGCCATAGAGTGATTGGTTCCTAGGTTGATTATAATCATTAAAGACTCATTCTATGGTAATCTTGTTCTTTAGTTGATTCTTGATCTTTAATTAAGATATTTCCTAATTGTTGCTCCTTGATTTGCTTCTTGATTAATTATAAAGATTCACATAAATTATTTAATTAGTGAAAACCTAATTGCCCATTAATTTCTGTTAATTTCCTTTAATTGGTTTAGGTATTTCCATACCATCTTATTGCTCTTTTTGATTATTAATTAATTAATTACGAAAATTAACATAAATATTTTAATGTTTGCAAATTTAATTGCCCATTAGTTGTTGATAATTTTCTTTAATTGGAATAAGTATTTCCATGTCATTTTATCGTCTCTTATGATTAGATTAAGATTATACTTAATTATAATACTTTATGGTATTTTAAATTGTCCTAATATTAATTGTGAATAATCATGCAATTAACTTAATTAATAAAAATTCAATTGCCTCACAATTGTTTTTAGTATTCTTTAATCACCATAATTATTTTCATAATCCCTTATGGCTTATCATTGGTTAAAATATTAATTGTAGGGTATTTTATGATCCCTAATTGAAAATTAGAAACTAGATGTTGATTTATTAAAATTCAAGGAAAAATTGCCCAAGAATTATAATAAATAAATTACATAAATTAGAGACAACATACTCTCCCATTTTAATATGTATCATTTGGTCTTTGGTTAATCCTAATTCCTAGAGGAAATTCCCTAAATTAAAAGAAATAAGTTGCAACATTTTGAGACCACATATTCACCTTAATTTAATAGGTTTTATTTATCAAAATATAATAATTATGATAAACATAAATTTCAGGGTATTACAACCAGGGCCATGGCCCAAAAATTACTATTTCAAATTTTAACTATTTTTCCTCCGTTTTTTAAAGAAATATAATTAGTAAATTACAACACGAATCATCCAACAAATAAGCACAGTCACTAATTCATAATTAAAAGCAAACTATGTTCACAAATAACTCACATAAAACATAGAGTAAATACCCTTTTTGGTCCATGAAATAACACGCGCTACCCATTTTGGTCCTTGAGTAAAAAAAATGTCATTTTTAGTCCTTAAACAGTAAAAAAAAGGTCCCTTTTAGTCCTTTTAGTCCTTTTAGTCATTTTTTGTGGGCATTTTAATCCCTCACAAATTCCCAAAAAATCCTTTTTAGGGACTAAAAAGGACCGAAAATGACATTTTTTTACTCAGGGACCAAAATGGGTAGAGTGTGTTTTTCCAGGGACGCAAAAGGGTATTTACTCTAAAACATAAGCATACCACTAAGCAACATTAGTTCGATAACTATTATTGTCGTCATCTTCGCCACTATTATCAATTTCAACGACATTTGGTTATTCTTCACTTTGAGTAGTAGCCTCTGGCTCATGAGTAAGAACATCATAAATTTCTTCACCCGCATCATGAACACATCCATAATCTTTATTTGCACTAAATAATAAACCAAATCATAAAATTAGAGTATAGTTATTATGTATTTGTAGTTAAATGAATAAATAACTCTATAACAAAAACAAAATATATGTAAATTAATAAATTAAGAAAGGAAAAAAAGTAAAAGCTACCGTGAAAAGGGCCTGCAGGGCTGGCCTGTTTAAGCCCGAGACCCTGTAGGGTCGGCCCTACAGGGCCAATTTCAAATATCTCATCCATTTTTCAAGCCCGGCCCTTGACGGGCCAAGGCTTAAATGGGCCGGCCCAATGGGCTCGGCTTGATTTCCTGGCTCTAGTGATAAGTCAGTTATTTATAATGAAGTTTTTTTTTTTTTTACTGAATTTATTTATAATTAAGTTGGGTTGTGTGAAACTTGAAAAATGAAGTGTCCACATTGTGGCTAATAGATTTTCAAAAGTGATTTTCAACATGAAGTATTATTACCACTAAAGATTATATCTGTTTTTGTTTTGAAATCACACAAAAGAAAAGAGTAAATACCCTTTTTGATCCCTGAAAAAACACGCGCTACCCATTTTGGTCCCTGAGTAAAAAAATGTCATTTTTAGTCCTTAAACAGTAAAAAAAAGGTCCCTTTTAGTCCTTTTAGTCATTTTTGGTGGGCATTTTAATCCCTCACAAATTCCCAAAAAGTCCATTTTTGTCCATAAAAAGGACCAAAAATGACATTTTTTTTACTCAGGGACCAAAATGGGTAGCGCGTGTTTTTTCAGGGACCAAAATGGGTATTTACTCCAAAAGAAAATCTATAATTGGTTAAAAAAATTAATTTTTGATTAAACAATATAGCGACTATTAAATGCGAAGACAGCAATAGATTCTTCTTTTTTTTTTTTTTTTGTGGGGCAATTTTCGGCTTAAAAAAAGAATGTAAAAAACTAAAGGGGAAATGACAAAAGAAGAATTTTGAAGTTACAAGATCTCAAATTAGGTTTGTTATCAAAAATTGATAAAGTAATGATGAGACTTGATAAGCAATTCACAACTTATTTTAAGGGAAATACCTAATTTAAGATTTTACAATTTCAAAATTCTTTTTCTACCATTCTTTTAAAAGTAAGGCTTCAATTCATCACACTTGTGTATGTATTTCTTATATTAGGTTTCCATTAGGATTGGGATATGTGGAGACTAAAAGTAAAAAAAAGGCCCATTACTAGTGCAAAAAAGGGCTTTAAGACCGTCTCATTTAGATCGGATTATAGAGAATCAGGTCTTAAAAGTATGACCGGTGGCAGTTTCGTAAATATAAAGAACTTTTTGGACCGGATTATAAAAGATCCGGTCTTAAAAATATGACCGGTGGCACTTTCGTAAATATATAGAACACTTTTAAGACCGGACTATAAAAGATCCGGTCTTAAAAGTATGATCGGTGTCAATTTTGTAAATATATAGAACACTTTTAAGACCAGGCTATAAAATATTCGGTCTTAAAAGTATGACCGGTGGCAATTTCGTAAATATTGTGAGAAGACGCTGATCAAGTCTGAGAATGCGATGATTTATTCCGTTAAGTCCGTGAGTTTGCTTTGTCTTCTTGGTGATATAACATTTGCTTAGTTATAGATTCAACGAGTGTCCCAAGAGCCTCACGGGCAAATCCTCAGCAAGAATGTCATCCTCTTCCTCTAACCTACTCGCAATTTTCGTAAGTCATCATAAGAGTCGCACAATCAAATCCTTGGCAACGTTGGCAGTGAGATGCTTCGAGGGTTTTGCGATGGCGTCGACTCCAATCCTCAGCAACAGCGAAAGCGTACTACTTTGAGGATTCTGGACGACGGCGGCTCCTTCCTCTTCGATCTATGGGTCCTTCCACACCGCCTTCACATAGATCCGGTTTGAAATCAAACCCAGATATCTTCTTGCTTAAGTCTGTTTATTTCCTACATTGACCGCTCCTGCTCAGATCTGGACTTCGATTTCGGTTGCTTGAAGCTTTGCTAGCACCGACAAGAGGATCCTGCTCAGATTTGGTTGCTTTAAGCTTGTGATTTTTTTGTAGATCTAGACTTCAAATTCGATTTTCATGGTGAATGATTTCTATTTCTTGTTATTTTTGTTTATTTCTGGACTTTGTAATCATCTTTTTTGTTTTTCTTGTTGTTGTTGTTGCTTCCAATCTTCTCTTGCTTCTCCGTCGTTGATGACGAAGGGACATTCAAAATGCTGCCAGATCTGGTGATTTGGGACCGATTGTTTCATTTGAGTTTTATTATTATTATTATTTTGAAACACTTTTAAGACCGGATGTTTAAAATGTCCGGTCTTAAAGAAATTCTTTAAGACCGTTTACAAGTCCGGTCTTAATAGGGAGACTTTTAATACCACCTGGAACAAGACCTGTCACGAGTCCGGTCCTAATATACCTGTTTTGTCCCGTCTTAAAAGCCTTTTTTCCACCCGTGTATATTATACATAATTTCACGTGGATCAATTAAGTGACCCAACAAATTTTATTATAGGAAAATACAATTCCAAAATCCCAAACTAGTGACAAATCAGGCTAGATGTACCAAATTGGGACTTGAGAAAAATATTAAATTACCTCACTGACCCTAAAAACTTTCTTGCTCTCTATCTTCTTCCTCTTCTCACTCTTTCTCTCTTATCGTCTGCTCCCACCCACTGTCGCCTTCTCCTTTGCTCTCTCATATATGATCAACCTGTCATGAGGGCTGAATGTGATGGTAGAGATCGTGGTGGCTTTGGTGGTGGTAAAGGACATGGTGATTGTGGTTGTGGAGGCCACCATAGAGGCACTCGTTGAGAAGAGGATGAACAATAGGTTCCCTTGACCAAGCTTGGCCATCTCTGAAAGACAAAATATCACATAAGAACAAAAGAACAGAGCAGAGAAAGGAAGAATAATAGAAACAAGAGATTTATACTGGTTCGGTCTAAACTCTTGACCTATGTCTAGTCCCTAGACACTCTGGGTTTTTCACTAACTCTTTCAACTGATTACATACTCTGTAACTCTCGAGTAATCATCTCTCTAGGATTCACTCCCCTTTACAAGTTGTAATCAATACACTCACTCTCAAGGTCCCTCTACCTTGAGTTTCTTATAGAAATGTTGATAAGAAAGTAACTCTCTTACAAAGTAGATTATGAATCATTGAAGTACAAATATCCGAAGATATTACACAGTAATGAATGAAATAGTAGATGCAATAAATTCATTTGAGCGTAAGATGTTTTGGTAGTTGAATCAAATTGAATGCTTCTGCTTATATTTGGTGGTTGGAATTTATGACTGTTGAGAAGCTTTAATGGATCTGTTGTGAGTAATAAATGTAGCCGTTAGACCGTTGAATTCGTTCGTTACTCACACGCTTCGATTCTAAGAATAATCGTCATTATTCTACCACTTGCTATTCCTTCATTCCTTTTGCTCGTTGTGATATAGCATTTAATGTGGAATGAGAATAATAGGGATGCTTTCTGATTGTTCAAAGAATGGTTGCTGAGTTTGCATCTTGTTTTCTGCAATAGTATTTAATGCTTCTGACATATTCAATGCTTTTTGAGATTTGTGTGTTAATCATCTGCATAATCATCTGAAACTCATTGATATACTGATTAAAGATAGTTAGGAATAGTAATGAGTGATGATAAGAAGATATGAAATCACAATCAATGATTTTAACTTTATGAACTGTTCGAAATTATGCCCTAGGGGCAAGTCATTGTACTTATCAACGATCCCCATATGAATTGGGTAGTCACAATGTCTTGCTAGAGGCTGCTTACGACTTGTGGGGTGAGTACATGTATTGGCCCACTGCCAATCTCATGTGGGCCTACAGGGTCACACACAAGAATGGCCCAACACGAGCAAGAGTGTCCAGATTCATTGAATCTTAAATGTGTTTAAGATTTAATGAATACTTATTTAATCTAGGATGTGTGTGTGTATATATATATATGCATATATAAATATATTAAGTTCGAAAATAATAATGATATTATTTATTGACAATAATATTATTATATATAGTATTTAATTTATTTGATAAATTAAATAACTATAATAAATTGAGATATTGTATCTCAGATTTAATTTTCGAATAAAGATATTGAGATATCGAGATATCGGATCTCATTTTAAATTAAATATAATGATATCATATCTTGATTTAATATATATTAAATTCGAAAATAATAATGATATTATTTATTGAAAATAATATTATTATATATAGTATTTAATTTATTTGATAAATTAAATAACTATAATAAATTGAGATATTGTATCTCAGATTTAATTTTCGAATAAAGATATTGCATATCGATTTAATTTGAACTCGAGATATCGGATCTCATTTTATACTAAATATAACGATATCATATCTTGATTTAATTTCTAAATATAAATTAAATCAGAAGGCTTTTAATTCGGATTAAATAAATAGATTTGATTAGATCTATCAGATAGATTTAATTAATATATTTTTAATCCAGATTCAAAATTTGTTTTGAATATAATACGCCTGCTAGGTTTAGAAAACCTACGGGACTTTTAGTCGAGGGTATTAGAAAGCCGCGAGAAACCCTAGATAGAAAATAGAGAGACGTACGGTTCGAGGCGCTAGCATGCCTCCGTCAGATCCGATGTCGATCAGTTCGTTAGGGTTTGAAATTTTTGGAAAAAAAAAATCACGTTTTTTTTTTTGGAAATTATTTTCGAAAACATGAAGTTATTTTGATCATGTAGGGATCCCGGCTGATTGTCAGTAGCGCGAGATTTTAAATCATGAATATAAATTAGAGAATTTATATCATGATAAAAATTAACCATAATATTTTATTGCATATTTGTATGTATTAAATATATGGTGTGATTTAACTTGTTTGGGTATGGTGAACAATATGGCTCTAGAATTTACAAGTGTTGTATTTTTTTTAATATGGCATGCTATGTTGAAACGAGGTTTCTCATGAAGTATTTTTCTTTAATTTTATCTAGAGAAGTCCTCTCATTGGCTTGAGAGGATTCTAGGTTAGGTGAGCCATGTTGCGTCGCGATCCTTGATTATGTTTTGGATTTGATCATTGCATAATTAATTTAGAATTTTTAATTATGGTTTGATTAGATCACTCATAATTAATTTAGAATTTTAATTATGGTTTGATTATATCACTCATAATTAATTTAGAGTTTTAATTATGTTTTGATTAAATCACTCATAATTAATTTAGAATTTTTAATTATGGATTGATTAGATCACTCATAATTAATTTAGAATTTTAATTATGATTTGATTATCACTCATAATTAATTTAGATTTTTAATTATGATTTGATTAGATCACTCATAATCAATTTAGAGTTTTAATTATGTTTTGATTAGATCACTCATAATTAATTTAGATATTATATGAGATACAATAGTGATTGCATTCATATAAGTAGAATTAATAGGATTAATTACATTATATCAATTATACCCTCTAAATAAAATCTTAAGTCATAATGCCACCAATAAATGAATACTTGTCAAAACCTAGATCGCCCATTTGTATGTTCCACCAAAGTGGATGCATCTGAGTTATCTTGGGGAGACAAGAGTGAGTAATGGTGATACTCAATATTCATTATTGTCCTGACTTAATTGAGATTATCAAAACGGTTTTGGATCTCAAGGCATTAGATGGGATTAAACATGCTACGTCATATGATGATTGAATCCCATAAAGATCTAAGAGTTACATATGATGTAATTGGCAAGGGGTTTGCCTACCTAAATAACTTAATTTAAGCGTCCTGCCAAAGCGGACTTAAATTTAAGCCAAATATGGATCTTAGCCCACTAATTATAATGAGGGTTCTTAATTCGGTGGGAGGTTACTACTTAAACTTTGCATATCTTTAGTTGTAGAATCATGTAGTCTAGTAATACTTCAACACCATCAATGCGATCAGTCCTTAAGAAGGACGAACTCGATGAGACAAACTTTCTTGACATGTTTGGGAACTTAAGCGTTGATCCTAAACACGAAAGAAAAGAGTATCTCATCAATCAACCCATTCTGACGAGCTGCGGCTGCGTGATCCAAGAGCTCGACTAATGCTTATACGAAGCATAAGGATGACTCTGTGGATCTGAGATGCTCGATGCTTGCCACTATGCTTCTAGACCTCAATAGAGATCTAGAACATGTGGAGGCCTCCGAGATGATTGTTCATCCTACGGAAATGTTCCATGAATGTGCAAGGCAAGAGAGGTATGAGACCACAAAGGCCTTTCATTCGAAAGATGAGCGAGGTGAATCGGTTAGTCCTCATTTTTGGAAATGAAAGGCTACATTGATCACCTTGAGAGGCTTGAATTCCCATGTCCCGGAGTTAGCTAAAGATGTGATCTTGAACTCACTCCCAGGAAGTTATGGTAACTTTGTCATGGATTACAACATGAACAACATGGAGGAATCAATTTCACAACTGCATGGAATGCTCAAAACTGCTAAGCTAAGCCTTACGAAGAGGCCCAATCTGTTTTGACCGTTCGTAAAGGAAGGGAATGAAACGGAAAGCCAAGAAGGCAAAACCTCCGAAGGATAGAGTCTGTTTCTTTTACAATGAACCTGGTCATTTGAAAAGGAATTGCAAACTCAACCTCGAAGATGTGGAGAAGAACAAGAAGGATAGCGGGGCTATCGCTTCAAGTATCTATGTCATAGATATTCGCTTTTCTACTTCCTCAACATGGGTATTAGATACTACATGTGGATCTCACATTTGAATAAATGTAGGGTCTCAAGGACAATAGAAAATTGAATGGACATATCTATGACATAACTACTAAAAGGTTCAAGTCAAATGATTTGAATCCGACCTATCTATGGCATTGTCGTCTAGGCCATATAAATGAGAAACGCATTTCGAAACTCCATAAAGATGGATTTCTTAACTCATTTGATTTTGAATCAATTGATACATGCGAGTCTTGTTTATTGGGAAAGATGACAAAGGCACATTTCTACTGGACACGGTGAGAGAGCCACCAATTTATTGGGCCTCATACATCTTGATGTGTGTGGACCAATGAATACATCTGCCGAGAGGAGGTCATTTGTACTTCATTACATTTATAGACGATTTCGGTAGATATAGATATATCTATTTAATGAAACATAAGTCGGAATCTTTTGAAATGTTCAAAATATTCCAAAATGAAGTGCAAAATCAACTTGGCAAAACAATTAAGACACTTCGATCTGATCGGGGTGGTGAATATTTGAGCCAAGAGTTCATTGACCATCTTAGGAGTTGTGGGATCGTCTCGCAACTTACTCCTCCAGAAACACCTCAATGGAATGGTGTTTCGAGCGGAGGAATCGAACTCTATTAGATATGGTTCGATCTATGATGGGTCAAACAGATCTTCCACCTTCCTTTTGGGGCCATGCCTAGAGAAACAGCTGCGTTCACACTAAACCGTGTTCCGTCAAAGGCAGTTGAAAAGACACCATATGAGATATGGACTAGGAAGAAACCCAGTTTGTCATTTCTTAAAATTTGGGGATGAGAGGTTTATGTCAAACATCAAGCCTTTGATAAATTATCATCCAGATCCTCAAAATGCCTTTTTGTAGGGTATCCTAAGGAAACTAAAGGATACTATGTCTACAATCCCACCGATCACAAAATGTTTGTTATTCGGAATGGTGTCTTTTTGGAAAAAGAGTTTATCTCTAAAAGAACCAGTGGGAGTAAGGTGAACCTCGAAGAAGTTCGAGAGTCACAAGACAATGTAGAACCACAGATGGAAACCGGAGAAGACTCACAACAAGTTGTTGAGCCTACTCATGTAACACAAGACCCACGAAGGTCCGATAGAACACGGCTACGGCCTCGGAGATATGGATTTTGATTCTTGGAAGCCGTGATGTTTTGCTCATTGAGTACAATAAGCCAACTACCTATCGCGAGGCCATGGTGGGACCCAACTCCGAAAGATGGCTTGGTGCCATGAAGTCTGAAATGTAATCCATGTGCGACAGTGAGGTATGGGCCTTAGTCGATCCACTTGAAGGTGTAAAAACCGTTGGGTGCAAGTGGGTTTTCAAAGAGAAAACTGACATGGATGGCAAAGTAAATATCTTCAAGGCACGACTGGTTGCAAAAGGATTCACTCAAACTCATGGTGTAGACTATGATGGAACCTTTTCCCCAGTTGCAATGGCCAAATCAATCAGAATCCTTCTTGTCATTGCATCATATTATGACTATGATATATGGCAGATGGACGTCAAAACAGCCTTCCTTAATGGAAATCTCCTTGAGGATGTGTACATGACACTACCTGAGGGTTTTGTGCGTCCATAGGACTCTGGTAAATTTTGTAAGCTTCAAAGGTCCATTTATGGATTGAAGCAAGCATCTCGAGTTTGGAATCATCGTTTTGATGAAGTAGTCAAAGAGTTTGGATTCATTCAAAACATAGATGAACCTTGTGTTTACAAGAAGGTTAGTGGGAGCACAGTTGTATTTCTAGTGCTTTATGTTGATGACATCCTACTCATTGGGAATGACATTCCTACCTTGCAAAGTGTCAAGTCTTGGTTAGGAAAGTCTTTCTCAATGAAAGATTTAGGCGAAGCCACTTACATCCTTGAGATTATGATCTATAGAGATAGATTTAAGAGACTGATAGGCCTAAGTCGAGCACATACATAGACAAGATACTGCATAGATTCGGTATGCGGGATTCAAAAGGGGGTAATATGCCTATGTCTCATGGCATCCATCTCCGTAAGAATCTGTGTCCTAGTACACAAGATCAAAGAGACCGCATGAGTAAGATTCCATATGCCTTCGCCATTGGATCTATCATGTATGCCATGTTATGTACTCGACCCGATGTGTCATTTGCCTTGAGTATGACCAGCAGATATCAACAAGATCCCGGTGAGGGTCACTGGACTGCTGTCAAGAATATCCTTAAGTACTTGAGAATGAGCTCTGTGTGACTGGTTACACAGATGCGAGTTTCCAAACTGACCAAGATGATTCAAGATCGCAATCAGGATATGTATTCCTGTTGAATGGTGGTGCGGTGAGCGAAGGTGAGTATATAGCAAAGCATCGATGCACGGTGAGGAGGCCTTTTGGATTAGTAAGTTCATTAATGAACTAGGGGTGGTTCCTACCATCTCAAATCCAATAGACTTGTTCTGTGACAATAGCGGCGCTATTCCGCAGACCAAGGAGCCTAGGTCACATCAAAGGACCAACCATATACTCAAGGGATTTCATCTTATCAGAGAAATCAATGATAGAGGTGATACAAAAAAATTATTATGCAAAGTACCAGGAGAAAGAAAGTCATTATACTTTAGACGATTAAAGTATTCTCTTTTGTTATCATTTTGCTTGCATGTTTACATTGATAACTGTATCCCTGAATATATCTAATAGATTATCCTAAATGTCCCTGGTCGGTCATCTACGCGGGAGTGAAGATGAAATAAGACCAGTATGACTTTGATGAGTATGGAGATACGAGTCAAAGTCATGGGCACTTGTAAGAGTACAAGGTGCTGGACCGACTCACTATGAGAAAGTTGCATGGATTTAGTCATAAGCTTATCTCATGTATAACCGCGTCACGACGCCCTATGACCTGAGATCATCATGGATTCCTACATGATGAGTCACGGATCTTTGACCTAGTCAAAAGTCACCTTTGACCGGGTGATGATAAAGGCTAGGATCGGGATCAGTGGTTCTCATGCGGAGGAATGTGAGTGGTCAAGATGGGATTTGTCCCTCACATTTGTAGAGAGATAATACTGGGCCCTCGATGAGTGAGTCTGAGAAATGTATGGCCATACTATGATGGAAAGGAGTTTCCATCTCAATTGTTAGACTACTCAAGAATCGAGAAAGTAATGGTCAAGAACAGGAAGTTGACATTTTCCATGCCTCATCCTTGACCAAATTATCGCGTGACAAAAGGGACGTGACATGGTTGTACGATAGGTTATATCGCATAAACAATGACGTTGATCCTCTTACTAAGCCGCTTGCACAAGTAAAACATGAGCGTCATGTTAGGGCAATGGGAATTAAGGTAATTAATGATTGCACCTAGTGCAAGTGGGAGTCTGTTGGAAATTATGCCCTAGGGGCAAGTCATTGTACTTATCAACGATCCCCATATGAATTGGGTAGTCACAATGTCTTGCTAGAGGCTGCTTACGACTTGTGGGCTGGTACAGTATTGGCCCGCTGCCAATCTCATGTGGGCCTACAGGGTCACACACAAGAATGGCCCAACACGAGCAAGAGTGTCCAGATTCATTGAATCTTAAATGTGTTTAAGATTTAATGAATACTTATTTAATCTAGGATGTGTGTGTGTATATATATATATGCATATATAAATATATTAAGTTCGAAAATAATAATGATATTATTTATTGACAATAATATTATTATATATAGTATTTAATTTATTTGATAAATTAAATAACTATAATAAATTGAGATATTGTATCTCAGATTTAATTTTCGAATAAAGATATTGCATATCAGATTTAATTTGAACTGAGATATCGGATCTCATTTTAAATTAAATATAATGATATCATATCTTATTTAATATATATTAAATTCGAAAATAATAATGATATTATTTATTGACAATAATATTATTATATATAGTATTTAATTTATTTGATAAATTAAATAACTATAATAAATTGAGATATTGTATCTCAGATTTAATTTTCGAATAAAGATATTGCATATCGATTTAATTTGAACTGAGATATCGGATCTCATTTTAAATTAAATATAACGATATCATATCTTGATTTAATTTATAAATATTAATTAAATCAGAGGGCTTTTAATTCGGATTAAATAAATAGATTTGATTAGATCTATCAGATAGATTTAATTAATATATTTTTTAATCCAGATTCAAAATTTGTTTTGAATATAATACGCCTGCAAGGTTTAGAAAAACCTACGGGACTTTTGTCGAGCGTATTAGAAAGCCGCGAGCAACCCTAGATAGAAAATAGAGAGACGTACAGTTCAGAGGCGCTAGCATGCCTCCGTTCGTGTTTCTGAAGGCTGTTCGTGTGGATACCGGTAGAGGAAGGCGATTCTAAAGAGTCGGCTTCTGCTGATCGAGAAGGCAGCCCACCAGTTCAAATTGTTCTGCAAAGGAACGATTCGGAAACCCTAAACCTTGATTTAAACGCCGTTGAGCGATCCGCCTAAGGGATCCGTAATTTTTTTTAACTCCGCTGCGTGTACGGATCCCAACATGAACATGGTGATGTATAGAAGTAGAAAAACCAACTCGAGTTAATCACTAACTTAAAAACTTGAGTTCATCTTTCAACACTCAAGTCATGAGTTTTATCTTCTATAAAAACTTGTTTGAAAAATAGAAGTTAAGAATGAGAAGATAACTTTGCAAAGCATAACTTGAGTCTAAAATACTCACTTGAAGTTGGTCACTTGAGTCACGTATTTCTAACTCGAGTCAATATCATTTTTTCACAATAGATGACTTTGAGTTATATTTGAAAATGCTTTAAACAAAGAGACACTCGAGTCTTTAAGTGATGACTTTAACAGATGACTCGAGTCAACAATATCTTAACTCGAGTTGTCAAAATATGTTCACAGATAAGTTTGAGAAATACTTTTCAAAGTGATTTGAACAAAAGATGACTTGAGTGCAAAAATGCCAACTCTAACGAGCAACTCGAGTGAATCAAAATTAACTTGAGACAAATATTTGAGCACGAGACTTAAGATTTGAAAAGATAAGTTTAAGTCCACACAAGGTCAACTTGAGTCAAACACTTTTAACTCAAGTTGATGCTTTTCATAAGAGCATTTAACAAAGTCTTAACTTGAGTCATAGAAGAATAACTCGAGTCAGTCGAAGCTAAAACATATTTTGACTGAAGTTTCAAAACACTTGACTCGAGTATTTCAACCTTAACTTGAGTCAGTTTTTGACAAACATATTAAACCACTTACTGATTCAAGATTTGATCAAGATAAAATATATTCACTTGAATCATTAAGTTCATTTCATTTACAATTATTTGTTATCAACAAAACAAACATAGAGAACTAACAATCTCATCAAAGAGGGAAATGTAAAATATTTATGTGTCTCATGTATAAAAGGAGTGTTATTTTGATTTAATGAGAAAAGAGAAAAAGGTAATATTGGTATGAGAGTTATTGGAAGTCATAAAGAGACAACTATTGATAGGTACAATTCTCAGAAAGTGAAAAGGCATATATGTTTAGAAAAGAGGAATATATAGAGAACGTAAGAGGCCTTCAGAGTTTATCATGAAAGTTGTATCCCTTCCCTATCACAAGAATATATAAGAAGAAAGAAGGTCAAGACTCTAAGAAAGTTTTTCATCGTTAAAGATCTTCCGCAATTATGGATAAAAGTTGGTACATTTAACTCTATTGAATGTAAAAACATGATATCCAAATATCCTTAAGAATTGTATTCTTGTATGCAAATATCTAAGATAGAGAACACATATTCATGTTTTATAAGAAGGATTAGTAGCTTCGAGCATATCTACTACTACTCTCTTCCTATCAATGAGCACTAGATCATCGATTTCTCGGCAAAAAGATGACACTACAAAAAAACCATCTTTTGTCGCGGTTTATTTGTCACGGTAAAGAATAACCGTTACAAAATACCATTTTGTAGCGGTTTTATCCCTAAACCGCCACTAAATAGTAACGGAAGTCATGACGACATGACTTCGGCTATATTTGTAGCGGTTGACTAAAAAAAGCCGCAACAAATTTGGCGCCACCTTGGCGCGCAATGGTGGGAATGTTTGTGGCGGTACATTTGTAGCGGTTATTTGAGTATAACCGCTACAAAGTTGGCGCCAACTTTGTTGCGGTGATTTTATAGCGGTTACATCACCACAACCGCTACAAATAAACGAAACGACACAATTTTGTCGCGGTCACCAGGAAGAGCGACGTTGACCGCGTCAAAAGCTACATTTTTGTAGCGGTTTCTTGGAAAACCGCTACAAATATTCACGATATAAATAAGGTTTAGGGTCCGTACATCAATTATAACAATTAAAGGAATTACTAAATCTTCGACTTGTAACTGAATGAACTATCTCGCTTGGTCGTCGAAGAAATGCAGATATCAGTAGCTCTGATCTCCTATCTCGGGTGATAAGAGCTGCGGATATTTGCCTCTCTCATCCTTGCGAGGCAATTCGTTCAGTCACAAGTCAAGGTTTGCTCATTTCTTTGGCGTGAATACTTCTACTTTTCTGAGAATAGTCCAACATGCGACTGGAGATTGGGTTTCATTATAGCCACCTTTCTCTTGCGTTTATATCTCGATGAAAATGACTCGGTGAGTTTTCGTGAGAGATCGGCGACTATACGAGTCCGAATCCCCACGGACATGTTGGACTATTTTGGTTACTTCATTATGTGTAATTTATTACTGTGGACACTTTTAGAAAAATTAAAGAAAAAAATTAAATGAATTGAAGGTTTGGTTTTAAATATTTGTACCAAACTAATTAGTTTGATTCATAAAGTTTATGAATCAAACTAATTAGTTTGGAATTTTTTTTGGAAAAAAATTCATTTTGTAGCGGTTATTGAGAATAACCGCGACAATATGTGGACATATTGTAGCGGTTACTATGTAACCGCTACAGAATTTCAAGAGTCAGTTTTTTTGTAGCAGTCAGGTAACCGCTACAAAACATCACGAAGAACGAGGCATAATTGTAGCGGTTTATGCGGCGGTTACGACATAACCGTTACAAATTTTTAAATTTGTAGCGGTTCTTATGGGAACCGCTACAAAATGTAGCGGTTTTTAAACAGTACTTCCTCATTTTCACCGTCACAACTTCTAACGGTTTTGAGTTTTCAACCGTTTTACCTTTCACCCTACCTTAAAAACTTTTACTTTTAAAGTTCTACCTTTCAACATCATGGTTTTTGAACATGATAAGGGAAAGGGAAAAGCAGTTGTTCCCGAGAAAAGGGGTTTAAGGGGCAGTAGTAGTAGTAGAGGGAGCCGGACGAGAGGGCGTGGGGCCCGACATATACCTCCGCCATCTCAGGGGCTGGACGAGTTTGCCGAGCTCTTCGCCGATGAAGAAATTCCAAACACGGAGACCCTAGGGAACGTAGGAGGAGATCGAGAAGCAAGTTTGTCGCTGGACGACTTAGACGAGAATGAGGACATCCATATTGACATGCCCATAGCGGATGTGGAGCAGTTCATCGACCAGGAAAACCAGCGGGACCACGGGAACCCCCGACCGGCGTCTTCGCGTTCCACCGGATTTACAGTGGATGTCGAAGGTATATGTAATTAGTTTTTTTGGGAGAAATTAATTTAAATTCGGTACGTTTAATTCAATTTTTGTAATATTGCGAGATAGACTTGGGAACATCGCGGGAGGACGCTGGATGTTTCCGCTCTGACTCAGACGGACTAGGAGATGGCCGGGTGTCGGGTCGTAGTCCCGTGGAACGAGCACACAGACCAGGCGATCGGCAGCGGTGGTCACCTGATGAGGTAGTCAATATTGTTTAATTAAATTTTACATGTTAATAGTTATAAGTTTTAGTTTATTTCTTTCCTTATTTATTTCTTAATTCATTAATAATTAATAATGAAATTATGATACAGAAAAAGTTTAAACTGCGCGAACAGCATAAGAGGTACGTTCTGATGAAAGTGGGGAAGGGTGGAAGAGCCGGAGGAATCGTCTCTACAATCGTATGAATGGAGATGGCACTATTCCTCTGCAGCAGCTGATCGAGAACGTCCCAGACGGCGTGAAACCAACTCACTGGGCGGGTTTCGTCCAATATAGGGGGGTGCTGACGGGCAGGTACCTTTTTTAATTAATTATAGTTTAATTTTGTGTAAACATTAGTTAATTTGAAGGTTACATATAGATTAAATTAATTTTTTGAAATGTAATTTAAATTAATTTATAGTTTACATATGGTTTAAATTAATTAATAGTTTCACTTAATTGATAATTTAAATTGAGTTTAGGGTTTAAATTTTGTTTCCTCCTCCTTGCAGGCTTTGTCGCAGAGGAACACAAGAAGCCGGGCACAACAGAGAGTCCATCACACGGCGGGGACCAAGGCGTTTCTTTGTGACCTACGGTGAGATGGTATGTTATTATTTAACATGATGATTGTTTTGTTTTTGAAATAACAAAGTTTATATTGTTTTAATTCTTTCGGCAACGAAGGCTCGGGAGGAGAACACACGGACGGACTATGGGAAGTTGTGGACACGCACCCATAGACACCGTGATGGGACGCCGACCTCGAGGCAAGCGAGAGGAGATAATAGTAAGTTAAAAAACATTATTTATATAATGAATGTTGTATATTTAAATTGATCGTCCATTATTTTATTAATGGTTCATGAACTCTGTGGGTCAGAACCGGATTGAGAAGAGCGAGGCAGAGCTACGAGCGTCGCAGACCCCGGAGTCACAGGGGTCTGTGAATCCTACGGCCCCATTGAAAGCTGTTGTGGGCCCAGTCGAGCATCCTGGCCGCGTTAGGGCATGGGCCTTGGCGCCGAGCCTAGCATGGTGTACCCGAGGCGGGGCTCCTCCTGCGCGCCCGGACCCTCCGGCTCGAGAAGGCCACCATCGAGGCGGTTGATGCGATCATTGCTTGAGAAGGTTGCTGCGGTTGCGCGCGAGTTGCCGCACATGAGGCTGCACGGAGGGCCGCAAGGAGGCCAGGAAAAGGCGCAGGCAGGAGGGCGTCGCCCGTTGGTACGATCGTCATGTGGAGAACTGGACTGCTGTTACTGGGGCCCTGACAAAGCTGTTACCTGACGAACGGTTTCCATCTCCCGAGCCTCCCCCTCCGTTCATCTTTGATGAATCCCCCCCACGTGCTGCTGATGACGACGACGTTGTCGACTCTGGTCGTGCACCACCACCCCCTGAGACAGACCCCCCTCAGACAGGACTTGATGATCATGCTCCTGATATTTAGTTTTTATCTTGAACACTTCATTTTGTACCGCTGGATATTTGTTTACTTTGGTTTAAATATTTGGTTTGTTTAACCTGTGATTTAGTTAAATATTTGTCGTCGTTATATTTGGTACGTTGTTTCAAAACTTATAACTCATTTATATTACGTTTTTAATGTGACTTATAGTCAAATAAAATAGATCGTAGAATAAATAACGTAGTGAAAAATATTTCCTAAAATTAATTAATTTAACTAACTTTTGTAGTGGTTCATATCGATAAACCGCAACAAAATTGAATTTTGAAATGGATGAAAGTGCGCCATTATTTGTCACGGTTCTCAGACCGCTACAAATGTCAACGGTCATCATTTTGTAGCAGTTCTGTGGAAACTAACCGCAACAGAATTAGATTTTGAAATGGATGAAAAGGCGCCAAGTTTTGTCGCGGTTTCCACCTAGAACCGCTACAAATTTAATTTTGTAGCGGTTTTTGTCGCGGTTATAGAACCGCTACAGAACTCTGGCGGGATTATGGATTCAAATTTGTCGCGGTGTTTCAACTGCGACAAATGTGTCTCGGATATGTGCAATGGTTGTTGTAGCGGTTTTGTAACCGCTACAAAACATTCCATGCATTTAAAGATCCCAAGTTCTGCTTTGAATGTAATTAAACATTGTATCCACATTTATGTTCTATCCTAGATTTGTTTGTTACATATGGATAAGTCATGGATCAAGATGCCGCGTAGTTCGTCTGTATATTTAGCGGGATTGAACACTTTCTTAGATTTCGCCTTCTCTCACGCTAGCATTAATGGCAAGATCGTGTGTCCTTGTTTGCGATGCAAGTTTAAGAAGTGGCAAACACGAGATTGTGCTTTGGAACATCTTCTTGTAAAGCCTTTCCCAGAAGCATATACATTCTGGAGGTTCATGGTGAGCAACGTGGTATGGGATATGGGCTTCATCTTCCTCGAACCTCACAAGTAGGAAATCAAGTACATCAAGATGATCCGGTTAATGAAGCTGTTCGTGATGCTTTTGGTGTCCGGGACGACAACTTCACGCGAAGTGCGGGGTCCGAACTCGTTTTCTTCGAGAATGATGCGGCTCGGGAATTTTTCAGCCTCATGGATGAGAGCGATCGTCCTTTGTATCAAGGTTGTCGAAATACTCAAAGTTATCTTTTCTGATCAAATTGTACCATATCAAGTGCATGTGTGGGATCACGGATAAGGCAATGTCGATGTTCCTGGAATTACTTTGAGATGCATTCCCTGATGCGGACATTCCCTCATCCTTCTACGAGGCGAAGAAGATAATCAACAGATTAGGCTTGAACTACGAAAAAATAGATGCCTGCCCAAACGACTGTATGCTTTATTGGGGAGAGGACGATCGGAGGGAGACTTGTAAGAAGTGTCACACTTCGAGGTTCAAGACAGTTCGGAAAGGGAAGAAGCAGAAGAAGAAACCCGCAAAGATTCTAAGGTACTTTCCTCTAAAACCTCGCTTGCAAAGATTGTTTATGTCGTCTAAGACAGCTCAGCATATGAGGTGGCATGAAGATGATAAGAATCAAGATGGTAAACTCAGACATCCACGTGATGCTGAAGCGTGGAAAGCGTTCGACACAGGCTTTCCAGATTTCGCGGCGGACCTTAGAAATGTTCGTCTTGCTTTGGCGACCGACGGTTTTAATCCGTTTGGGAATCTTAGCACAAGCTATAGTATATGGACAGTTATGTTGATACCTACAACTTGCCCCCGTGGATGTGTATGAAACAAAGCTCCTTCATTATGTCCATGATCATTCCAGGGAAGAAGGCACCGGGAAATGACATCGATGTGTATCTCCAACCGCTGATCAAGGAGTTGGTGGAGTTGTGGAATGTAGGTGTGGAGACGTACGACGCGCATGAGAAGACACTTTTCAACTTGCGTGCGGCCTTGATTTGGACGATAAGCGACTTTCTGGCCTCGGGACATTATCAAGGTGGAATGTGCATACCGGCCTTGCGTGCCCACTTGCAATTTTGACTGACTCAGTGCGCCTTCCCTACAGTCGTAAGTGGTGCTTCATGGGTCATCGGAGGTTTCTCGATGGTACGCACAGGTTTAGGTTGCAACGCAATCGCTTTAATGGGCAACAGGAAAAAAGAGGACCTCCTCGGAATTTATCTGGCGAAGACATCATAGAGCAACTTCAGGATGTTGATGTTGAGTATGGGAAAAAAGACGATCCGGCAAGGGCCAGGACAAAGACTGGCAGGGCTTCTGGTTCTACGCCCCAGCAATGGCGAAAGGTAAGTGTCTTCTTCGCTCTTCCGTATTGGAAAGATAATTTGCTCCGACACGATCTGGATGTCATGCACATTGAAAAGAATGTGTGCGACAATGTGTTGTACACGATTCTCAACGAACTGAGCAAGTCCAAAGATCATCTCGCAGCCAGGAAAGATCTACGGGAGATGGGTGTTCGTGGAGACGCGTGGCCGGATGAGCATGACAGATTTCAACCGGCAAGATTCACCCTGACAAAACGAATAAGGAAATCTTTCTCGCTACCTTGAAGAAAATAAAAGTTCCTGACGGGTATTCAAGCAACATATCACGATGTATTGACTTGTAGGCTTGAAAGGTTACAGGGCTGAAGAGTCATGACTCACATGTGCTTATGCAACTCTCGATGTGTCTCTCGTTTTGGTCGAGCTTTGTACTTTCTTTCAGAAGCTGTGTTCCGAGGTTTTGATAGTGAAGGAGCTCGACCAGCTGCAGGAGAAAATCATTCTTACGCTGTGTCATTTGGAGATGATATTTCCTCCGTCATTTTTCACTGTCATGGTTCACCTGACAGTACACCTTGTTCATGAGACAAAGCTTGCTGGCTCAGTTCAGTACCGATGGATGTATCCTATTGAGAGGTACTGGTTTAAAAATAATTACTTTAGCATTACTCCCTAGTCGCACGTTTAACCATTGATGCATCGAAATTTTTCCTTCTCTACTTTATAGGTTTCTTGGGAAACTTAAATTTTACGTGAGGAATAAGGCGTGGCCTGAAGGTTCAATAGCAGAAGGTTATATCGGGGATGAGGTCTTGTATTTTTGTTCCAGGTACTTCGATGACATTGAGACGTCATTCAACCGACCGCCCGTGTAGACGATTGTCCCGAGCCCGAGCCCGGAGCCGGAGGCAACAGAGTTGTTAATCCCTCGTGTTGGTAAACCAGTTGGCGGGAGTGAGAAATTCAAACTCACGGCACTTGAGAAGTTTCAAGCACACCGACATGTCTTGATTAATTGCACCAAAGTTGAACCGTACCTTCAGTAAGGATTTCACACAGCTATATATATATATATATATATATATATATATATATATATATATATCATATACATTTCCTTACATTTTATACATACTCACATGTCATTGCATGTTTAATTGCAGGGAATTCAGGAGTCATGTGAAGCGTGAACTGAGGATCCGTACACAGACATCCTCCGAAATTGATAGAAAGGTCCACAGAGAATTCCAGGTTGGTTTAGGAGGAGAATAATGAACGACCACAACCCGCACTCACTGCAATTCGAGCTCTCGCGCTAGGCCCGCTTGACCAGGCCCTAAGATTTACGGCATACAATGTCAATGGTTTTAAGTTTTGCACCGTGGCACGAGATCAAGGATTGCTGACCCAAAACTCTAGTGTATATGACACGTTTGGGACGAGGAGTTATGCGAGCAGTAGTGACGGAAACATGCGGTTCGGTGACGTCTTGTATTATGGAAAGCTGCTTGATGTGGTCAGGATAAGTTACACAGGCCTTTTCACCGTGACGTTGTTCAAGTGTTTGTGGGCGAATACCACAACGTCCAGGGGACTCACGACTGACGACTTAGGCATCACATCTGTGAATTTCTCCCGGCCTATTCACAAGTGGTCAGTCTGAAGATGACGAGCCGTATATTCTTGCCTCAGAGGCCCATCAGGTTTATTATGTCGCCGATGAGAGGCACAAGGATTGGAATATGGTGGTTCACTTAAAGCCTCGGGACCTTTACGACATGGGCGATGGTGATAACGTCGCCTACGATTGTGAGCCGTTCCATTCCGCCAGCTTCGAAGACTTCATCCCAGACAGCGATGACAATTTACCTATAGTTCAGTACGTTTTTTAATTTACGCCTTATGAAATAGAAACATTTAACTAAAGTTTTAATTGTGTTCAAACGTATTCACCTCACGCGTAACATTTTATGCAAACTTTCTTTGTAGGGATGGCGAAGAAGATTGAGAGAAACACTTAATGCCTATGCTGTAATATGGAATCTTTTTTTTTATTTTTTATTTTTTTAAAAAAAAAAATCCAGAAAGTAATTTGTAGCGGTTATATAACCGCTACAAACACTGTAGAACATGACAGAGATAACAACCGCTACATTAAGGGTCGCACACAAGAATGGCCTAACACGAGCAAGAGTGTCCAGATTCATTGAATCTTAAATGTGTTTAAGATTTAATGAATACTTATTTAATCTAGGATGTGTGTGTGTATATATATATATATGCATATATAAATATATTAAATTCGAAAATAATAATGATATTATTTATTGACAATAATATTATTATATATAGTATTTAATTTATTTGATAAATTAAATAACTATAATAAATTGAGATATTGTATCTCGATTTAATTTTCGAATAAAGATATTGGATATCAGATTTAATTTGAACTGAGATATCGGATCTCATTTTAAATTAAATATAACGATATCATATCTTGATTTAATATATAATAAATTTGAAAATAATAATAATATTATTTATTGATGATAATAATAATATTATATATAGTATTTAATTTATTTGATAAATTAAATAACTATAATAAATTGAGATATTGTATCTCAGATTTAATTTTCGAATAAAGATATTGGATATCAGATTTAATTTGAACTAAGATATCGGATCTCATTTTAAATTAAATATAACGATATCGTATCTTGATTTAATTTATAAATATAAATTAAATCAAGTGTGGCTTTTAATTCGGATTAAATAAATAAATTTGATTAGATCTATCAGATAGATTTAATTAATATATTTTTTAATCCATATTCAAAATTGGTTTTGAATTTAATACGTATGCTAGGTTTAGAAAAACCGACGGGACATTCTGTCGAGCGGTTCTGCAAAGGTACGATTCGTAAACCCTAAACCTTGATTTAAACGCCGTTGAGCGATCCGCCTAAGGGATCCGTAAATTTTTTTTACTCCGCTGCGTGTACGGATCCCAACAAGTGGCATCAGAGCCAACTCAACGTGCGTTTAAATTAGGCTTTTTCATGTTTGATTACATATATGTGATATATGTTTTAACCGAATTGCTATGCAGTATTACCGGTAGTTTTCTAATTGTTCAGATCGGATCGTATAGGCAATTTTCTGAATTGTTCAGATCGGACTGTATAGGATATTATATTATATTTATAATATAATATAAATTAGAGAATTTAATCATGATATTATATTATATATAGTATATAATATAATTTAAATTAGAGAATTTAAATCATGATATTATATTATATTTATAATATAATATAAATTTGAAACACTAATGATATTATTTATAGATGATAATATTATCATATATAGTATTTAATTTATTAGATAAATTAAATAACTATCATAAATTGGAGAATTTATTATATTATATAATTACATAATATAATATAAATTGGAGAATTTAATATATTATATGTATTATATAATATAATATAAATTAGAATATTTTAATTCATGATTAAAATATGTTCTAATTTACCTTTCAAAGTGTTGTTTGGGTATGGTGAACAACATGGCTCTAGATATTTTACAAATGTTGTATTTTTAAATATGGCCTGCGAGCCATGCCTCTCTCTCTCTAAATAATCTTGATGTACATTCTCTTCTCATCTCACTCCCTCGAATGTTAAACGAGGTTTCTCATTATGTATTTTCTTTTATTATTTAGAGAAGTCCCTCATTGGCTTGAGAGGACTCTAGGTTAGATGAGCCATGTTGTGTCACGAGTTTTTAATTATGTTTGATGTGATCATTGCATGATTAAATTAGACATTATATGAAATACAATATTGATTGCATTCATATAAATAAAATTAATAGGATTAATTAGATAAATATCAAATAATACCCTCTAAATAAAATCTTAAGTCACAATGCCATCAATAAATGAATACTTGTCAAAACCTAGATCACCCATTTGCATGTTCCACCAAAGTGGATGCATCTGAGTAATCTTGGGGAGACAAGAGAGAGTAATGGTGATACTCTATATTCATTATTGTCTTGACTTAATTGAGATCATCAAAACGGTTTTGGATCTCAAGGCATTAGATGGGATTAAACGTGCCGGTCATATGATGATCGAATCCCATAAAGATCTAAGAATTACATGTGATGTAATTGGCAAATGTTTGCCTACCTAAATAACTTAAATTTAAGCGTCCTGCCAAAGCGGACTTAATTTTAAGCTAAATATGGGTCTTAGCCCACTAATTATAATGAGGGTTGTTAATTCAGTGGGAGGTTACAACTTAAACTTTGCATATCTTTAGTTGTAGAATCATGTAGTCTAGTAACACTTCAACACCATCAATGCGATCAGTCCTTGAAAAGGACGAACTCGATGAGACAAACTCTCTTGACATGTTTGGGAACTTAAGCGTTGATCCTAAACACGAAAGAAAAGGGTATCTCATCAATCAACTCATTCCTGACGAGCCGCACTGCTGATCCAAGAGCTCGGACTAATGCTTATACGAAGCATAAGGATGACTGTGGATGCATGATGCCTCGATGCTTGCCACTATGCTTCTAGACCTCAATAGAGATCTAGAACATGTGGAGGCTTTTGAGATGATTGTTCATCCTACGGAAATGTTCCAATAACAGCAAGGCTTGAGAGGCTTGGATTCCCATGTCCTAGGAGTTAGCTAGGAGATGTGATCTTGAACTCACTCCCGTGAAGTTATGATAACTTTGTCATGGATAACAACATGGAGGAATCAATTTCGAACCGCATGAGATGCTCAAATCGCTAAGCCGAGCCTTAGAGAGGCCTAGTTCGCTTTTGTCCGTTCAAAAGGAAGGGGTATAAAACTGAAAGCCAAGAAGGCAAAACCTCCGAAGGATAGAGTCTGCTTCTTTTACAATGAACTTGGTCATTTGAAAGGAATTGCAAACTCTACCTCGAAGATCTGGAGAAGAACAAGAAGGATAGCGGGGCTGTCGCTTCAAGTATCTATGTCATAGATATTCGCTTTTCTACTTCCTCAACATGGGTATTGGATACTACATGTGGATCTCACATTTGAATAAATGTAGGATCTCAAGGACAGTAGAAAATTGAATGGACATATCTATGACATAACTACTAAAAGGTTCAAGTCAAATGATTTGAATCCGACCTATCTATGGCATTGTCGTCTAGGCCATATAAATGAGAAACGCATTTCGAAACTCCATAAAGATGGATTTCTTAACTCATTTGATTTTGAATCAATTGATACATGCGAGTCTTGTTTATTGGGAAAGATGACAAAGGCACCTTTCTCTGACACAAGGAGAGAGCCACCAATTTATTGGGCCTCATACATACCGATGTGTGTGGACCAATGAATACATCTGCGAGGAGGTCATTTGTACTTCATTACATTTATAGACGATTTCGGTAGATATGGATATATCTATTTAATGAAACATAAGTCGGAATCTTTTGAAATGTTCAAAATATTCCAAAATGAAGTGCAAAATCAACTTGGCAAAACAATTAAGACGCTTCGATCGATCGGGGTGGTGAATATTTGAGCCAAGAGTTCATTGACCATCTTAGGAGTTGTGACGATCGTCTCGCAACTTACTCCTCCAGAACACCTCAATGGAATGGTGTTTCGAGCGGAGGAATCAAACTCTATTAGATATGGTTCGATCTATGATGAGTCAAACAGATCTTCCACCTTCCTTTGGGGCCATGCCCTAGAAACAGCTACGTTCACACTAAATCGTGTTCGTCAAAGGCAGCTTGAAAAGACACCATATGAGATATGGACCGGAAGAAACCCGTTTGTCATTTCTTAAAATTTGGGGATGTGAGGTTTATGTCAAACATCAAGCCTCGATAAATTATCATCCGATCCTCAAAATGCCTATTTGTGGGGTATCCTAAGAAAACTAAAGGATACTATGTCTGCAATCCTACCAATCACAAAGTGTTTGTTATTCGGAATGGTGTCCTTTTGGAAAAAGAGTTTATCTCTAAAAGAACCAGTGGGAGTAAGGTGAACCTCGAAGAAGTTCGAGAGTCACAGACAATGTAGAACCACGAGATGGAAACCGGAGAAGACTCACAACAAGTTGTTGAGCCTACTCACGTAACACAAGACCCACGAAGGTCCGATAGAACACGGCTACGGCCTCGAGATATGGATTTGACATCTTGGAAGCCGTGATGTTTTGCTCATTGAGCACAATGAGCCAACTACCTATCGCGAGGCCATGGTGGGACCCAACTCCGAAAGATGGCTTAGTGCCATGAAGTCTGAAATGCAATCCATGTACGACAATGAGGTATGGGCCTTAGTCGATCCACTTGAAGGTGTAAAAACCATTGGGTGCAAGTGGGTTTTCAAAGAGAAAACTGACATGGATAGCAAAGTAAATATCTTCAAGGCACGATCCGGTTGCAAAGGATTCACTCAAACTCATGGTGTGGACTATGATGAAACCTTTTCCCAATTGCAATGGCCAAATCAATCAGAATCCTTCTTGCCATTGCATCATATTATGACTATGAAATATGGCAGATGGACGTCAAAACAGCCTTCCTTAACGGAAAGCTCCTTGAGGATGTGTACATGACACAACCTGAGGTTTTTGTGTCCCAGGAGGACTCAGTAAAGTTTGCAAGCTTCAAAGATCCATTTATGGATTGAAGCAAGCATCTCGAGCTGGAATCATCGTTTTGATGAAGTAGTCAAAGAGTTTGGATTCATTCAAAACATAGATGAACCTTGTGTTTACAAGAAGGTTAGTGGGAGCACATTTGTATTTCTAGTGCTTTATGTTGATGACATCCTACTCATTGGGAATGACATTCCTACCTTGCAGAGTGTCAAGTCTTGGTTAGGAAAGTCTTTCTCAATGAAAGATTTAGGCGAAGCCACTTACATCCTTGGGATTAGGATCTATAGAGATAGATCTAAGAGGCTGATAGGCCTAAGTCAGAGCACATACATAGACAAGATACTGCATAGATTCAGTATGCAGGATTCAAAAAAGGGTAATATGCCCATGTCTTATGGCATCTATCTCGGTAAGAATCTGTGTCCTAGTACACAAGATCAAAGAGACCGCATGAGTAAGATTCCATATGCCTCCGCCATTGGATCTATCATGTATGCCATGTTATGTACTCGACCCGATGTGTCATTTGCCTTGAGTATGACCAGCAGATATCAACAAGATCCCGGTGAGGGTCATTGGATCTTGTCAAGAATATCCTTAAGTACTTAAGAAGGACTAAGGACTTATTCTTGGTATATGGTGGCTTGGAAGATGAGCTCGTGTGACGGGTTACACGATGCGAGTTTCCAAACTGAACAAGATGATTCAAGATCGCAATCGGGATATGTATTCTGTTGAATGGTGGTGCGGTGAGTGGAAGAGCTCTAGCGAGCACTTGTAGTTGATTACGCAATAGAAGCCGAGTATATAGCGGATCGATGCAGTGAGGAGGCCTTTTGGATTAGTAAGTTCATTAATGAACTAGGGGTGGTTCCTACCATCTCAAATCCAATAGACTTGTTCTCGTGACAATAGCGGTGCTATTGCGGACCAAGGAGCCTAGGTCACATCAAAGGACCAACCATATACTCAAGCGATTTCATCTTATCAGAGAAATCAATGATAGAGGTGATACCAAAAAAAAAAAAAATATTATGCAAAGTACCAGGAGAGGGAGCAAAGATGAAATAAGACCAGTGTGACTTTGATGAGTATGGGGATACGAGTCAAAGTCATAGGCACTTGTAAGAGTATAAGGTGCTGGACCGACCCACTATGAGAAAGCTGCATGGAATAAGTCATAAGTTTTTCTCATGTATAACCGCGTCACAACGCCCTTTGACCTGAGATCATCATGGATTCCAACATGATGAGTCGCTGGTCTTTGACCTAGTCAAAAGTCACCTTTGACCGGGTGATGATAAAGGCTAGGATCGGGATCAGTGGTTCTCATGCGGAGGAATGTGAGTGGTCAAGATGGGATTTGTCCCTCACATTTGTAGAGAGATAATACTGGGCCCCTCGATGAGTGAGTCTGAGAAATGTATGGCCATACTACGATGGAAATGAGTTTCCATCTCAATTGTTAGACTACTCGAGAATTGAGAAAGTAATGGTTAAGAACAGGAAGTTGACATTTTCCATGCCTCATCCTTGACCAAATTATCGCGTGACAAAAGGGACGTGACATGGTTGTACGATAGGTTATATCGCATAAACAATGACGTTGATCCTCTTACTAAGCCGCTTGCACAAGTGGAACATGAGCGTCATGTTAGGGCAATGAGAATTAAGGTAATTAATGATTGCACCTAGTGCAAGTGGGAGTCTGTTGGAAATTATGCCCTAGGGGCAAGTCATTGTACTTATCAACGATCCCCATATGAATTGGGTAGTCGCAATGTCTTGCTAGAGGCCGCTTGCGACTTGTGGGTTGATACAGTATTGGCCCGCTGCCAATCTCATGTGGGCCTACAGGGTCGCACACAAGAATGGCCTAACACGAGCAAGAGTGTCCAGATTCATTGAATCTTAAATGTGTTTAAGATTTAATGAATACTTATTGAATCTAGGATGTGTGTGTGTATATATATATATATGCATATATAAATATATTAAATTCGAAAATAATAATGATATTATTTATTGACAATAATATTATTATATATAGTATTTAATTTATTTGATAAATTAAATAACTATAATAAATTGAGATATTGTATCTCAGATTTAATTTTCGAATAAAGATATTGGATATCGATTTAATTTAAAACTGAGATATCGGATCTCATTTTAAATTAAATATAACGATATCATATCTTGATTTAATATATAATAAATTCGAAAATAATAATAATATTATTTATTGATAATAATAATATTATATATAGTATTTAATTTATTTGATAAATTAAATAACTATAATAAATTGAGATATTGTATCTCAGATTTAATTTTCGAATAAAGATATTGGATATCAGATTTAATTTGAACTAAGATATCGGATCTCATTTTAAATTAAATATAACGATAGATAGATTTAATTAATATATTTTTTAATCCATATTCAAATTGGTTTTGAATTTAATACGTCTGCTAGGTTTAGAAAAACCTACGGGACATTTTGTCGAGCGTATTAGAAAGCCGCGAGAAACCCTAGATAGAAAATAGAGAGACGCACAGTTCAGAGGCGCTAGCACGCTTCCGTTCGTGTTTCTGAAGGCTGTTCGTGTGGATACGGTAGAGGAAGGCGATTCTAAAGAGTCAGCTTCTGCTGATCGAGAAGGTAGCCCACCAGTTCAAACAGTTCTGCAAAGGTACGATTCGTAAACCCTAAACCTTGATTTAAACGCCGTTGAGCGATCCGCCTAAGGGATCCGTAAATTTTTTTTACTCCGCTGCGTGTACGGATCCCAACAGTTTTCTCTCCGTCCTCTCAAATATTTTTACGTTTGAAGGGGGTGAGTGCCGTGTAGCCGGATCAATTCTAATGTTTCTCATACTAATTAATGTCCAGATCAATTCTAATGCTTCTCATACTAATTAATGTTTGTTATTTTGCAGTTGAACGGGATATATTTTTCAACTTTCCTTATTCTTTCACATACATTATTCAATGATTTGTACACATAATTTTTAAACATTGATATTATTTTAATTACACGATTATTAGCTCTTATTATACTTACATATTCTTATTATTTTGCATCTATACAAGCACCTTATATATTTAAATTTCATAATTTAATACCTTTTATTTTTATTAAAAAGATAAAATATTAATAATTACTTAATTACGCCGATAAATAATAGTTTTATTTATTTTTACCGTCATGAATTTGTAGCGGTTATTATAACCGCTACTAATTTTCAAATATTTGCGTGGAGAAAATGGCGGGATTATTTTGTAGCGGTCTTATAAACCGCTACAAATATTCAAAGTACACTGATGGCGGGAAAATTTGTAGCGGTTACAAACCGCTACAAATATTGACATGGCGGCAAATTATTTTTTTGCGAAAAAATGGCGGGAAAATTTTGAAAGACTTGGCTATCACCCAAGAGGGGGGTGAATTGGGTGTTTAATTAAAATCTTAGAACTTTGAAAATCTTTTCTCAACTTACAGAAAGTAGTTTGAATGACAGTAATAATTTATAAAGTGATAAACAATCATTCAAACATATATGCTGGAAATGTAATAAATAAGGGAAGAGAATATGCTAACTGTGATTTATACTGGTTCGGCCCAATCCTTGACCTACATCCAGTCCCCAAGCTTCCACTTGAGATTTTCAATCCACTCTATTCTTTCAACTTGATTACACGTTCTGTACTTGAAGTAATCCTCTCACTAGGATTCACTCCCCCTTACAAACTGTAATCAATACACCCGTTTGATTACACACTCTGTACTCGAGTAACCCTCTCTCTAGGATTCACTCCCCTTACAAGCTGTAATCAATACAATGGGTTTCCCACTCAAGATCACCCAATCTTGAGCAACTCACAGATAGAAAGATAGAATGGTTACAAATAAATCTTCTCTCTCTCAGAAGTGAATGGATAAACACTGAAGCATAATACAACTCATTTCACTCTCTATGATAATCTATGTAGACATTGAAAACAGAGTGAAAATGATGAGGATATCAGAGTATTAGCATGTTGAAGATGGGAGCTTGTATCTCTGTATTTTTACTTGTCTCTGTTTTCTCTTTTCCCTTGGAGACTTCAAACCTTTGGGTATTTATACTGATTGAAGCTTGATGAAAGTTGGAGAAATATAGATGTTGGGAATATAGCTGTTGAGAAGATCTAATGACTGTTGGATAAAGAAATATAGCCGTTAGACTCAGATGAAACTAGCCGTTAGAACTTCGTTTTCTGAACTAACTATGACATCAGCATTTGCTTTAGTCTTGATCTTCAGATTAACATCCTTTGATCATCTGAAACATGTACACAAATGATATAAATCATGTTTAGAAGTATTATGAATCATTTGGGTATTCATCTGGATGTTCTTGATGGAAAACGAGATTTTCGAAACGCTGATTTTCTGAACCCAAGGTGAAAACTCGAGTTTGCATTTGTTAAAACGAGTTTAGAGGTTGTTTCTTTACTCAAGATTGCTCTCTGTCTGATGGAAACTCGAGTTTTGATTCTAAACTCGAGTTTGCTCCATTTGATAACAAACTGTGCAACATCTCGAAATAAATAGTTAACTTTTGAAGGACATATCTCCCTGGTTTGAACTCTGTTTTGGTCCGTTCAAATCTTGATAGAAATACCTTTGAGTCTTCTTTCATATGCCACTGATTTCAGCTCAATCAGACTTGTACTTTGTGAGATATACTCAAAACATTGAAGCTTGGTTTTCTGTGTGGCGTGAATTTCACTGTCAACTTCATAAATTCATAGATCCTTCATCTGAACTCCTTTTGTCTTGAATTTTATATCAAAATGACTCATTGGGAGTCGAGTTTCATATTCCACTAGTTTCACCTCAATCATATGTCTGGTTTGGGAGATATCATCGAATTACCAGACGTTGCCCGAGTGAAACGTGAAACAGAGTTGTTGAAGTGTTGAAGACCGTTGTAAACTCGAGTTTTCCTTGTCCAGAGACGACAGAGTTGCTGAAGACATTACAAACTCGAGTCAGTTAATGATTAACTCGAGTTTTGAGTTCCAAACTCGAGTTTTGACTTCCAAACTCGAGTTTTCTCATACCAGAGAGGCAAATCGTTGTAGCGAAGTTGGAAAATGGAAACTCGAGTTTTCCTTGTCCAGAGACGACAGAGTTGCTGAAGACATTACAAACTCGAGTCAATTAATGATTAACTCGAGTTTTGAGTTCCAAACTCGAGTTTTGACTTCCAAACTCGAGTTTTCTCATACCAGAGAGGCAAATCGTTGTAGCGAAGTTGGAAACTCGAGTTTTAAGATCTGGACTCGAGTTTTCTCATCCTGGAATTGAATTTTTGCTGGTTTTCACTCTAAATTAAGTCATTCCAACTTCCATATGATCTTGGAGACTTTTGGCATCAATCTAAAGGCTTGAATAATGATTTTCTCAATCCATTCAACTAGTTCTTTCTTCTCTTCTCTTCATCATTCTCCATAATTCAACTATTTCTTCCTTTTCTTCTCTTCTTCTCTTGATCATTATCCACAATTCAATTCTTTCTTTCTTTTCTTTTCTTCTCTTGATCATTCTCCATCTTTCCACTTGGACTCGTCATTCTTCGCAAGTTCTATCTTCTTCAATATCTCATCTTCTTCTTGAACTTGACATTCTCTTCAATTTCTTCTTTCTAAAATCTCTTATCTCCTTCTTGAGCTATTATTCAACTTGGACTAATCTACATTAAATATAGTAGTTAGTCAATGTAGGAGATATGAAAGACTTGGCTATCACCCAAGAGGGGGGGTGAATTGGGTGTTTGCCTGTTTGATTACACACTCTGCACTCGAAGTAATCCTCTCACTAGGATTCACTCCCCATACAAACTGTAATCAACACAATGTGTTTCCCACTCAAGATCACCCAATCTTGAGTAACTCACAGATATAAAGATAGGATGTTTACAATGAATCTTCTCTCTCAGAAGTGTATGGATGAACACTGAAGTACAATACAAAACATTTCACTCTCTATGATATATAGACATTGAAAAACAGAGAGTAAATGATATAAAGATCGTAGTATTAGCATGTTGAAGATGTAAGCTTGTTCTCTGCGTTTTCGTCTTCAATCATCTTCTATTTATAGACAACTGAATTCACTTCGTTTGAAGCATTTGTCTGTTGAAAAATATTACCGTTATGAACAGTAATCGTTGCATATCCATTCAGATTTGAATCCATTCGAAATTTCTAGTTGTTGGGAGCATTTATGATGGATATAGTCATTGGGAATAATTCCGATTCGAATCCATTCGAAATTCTAGTCATTGGGAACATTTATGCATAATTCCCATTTTTGCATAATCTTTATTAGTTGGAGACTTTCATTGGAGCGTCCTGAATATTTGCCCATGATGCGGTGTTTCCTAAAATAGATTTAACAAATCATGTCTCGTTGCTTTCTGACCGTTTGAGGATAATTATCCTCCTTTCCAGCGTGTTGCCTTTTTTGCTTCGTTTTTGAATGTTTGAATCCATTGGTGAAGCATTACAATTGAGTAGACAGCTTCGTTTCTTCAAGTTTCTAATTGATTCATCCTCTTTCGTGTTTCGAAAATCTGCAGCAAGTTCATCTTCTAGATCTTGATTTTGTCAAGATTGATGTTCTCTCAAGCTTTAATAATCTGAAACATGTACACAAATGATATAAATAATGTTAAGAATAAGTATAAGTCATTTGGGTAATCATGTGGATGTTCTTTGATGAGAAACGAGACTTTCGAACTGCTGATTTTCTGCATCAGAGACATGAACTCGAGTTTGCTTAAGTAGGCTCGAGTTGGAAGGTGTCAGGTTCAGCTTCTGCAAGGTGCAAACCGGAGGTTCAGAGCAAAATCTATAGTTTTTAACATTTTTGGGATCCAGGCTCGAGTTCGCACTCATAGGCTCGAGTTTGGGTCTCTTCAAAATCATCTTTTGCTCTCTGTCTTGTCTAGGCTCGAGTTTGGGTCTCTTCAAAATCATCTTTTGCTCTCTGTCTTGTCTAGGCTCGAGTTTGTCACTTATAGGCTCGAGTTTGGATGATTTTCGCGACCTGATAGCTCTCTGTGACCTGCGAACTCGAGCTTGCCAACTAAGAGGCTCGAGTTTGGCTTTTTCCAACATTTTCATTTCCCCTGATACTCTCGAGCTCGAGTTTAGATTTGTAGGCTCGAGTTTAGCTTCTTTGACAGAAGGTTCACTTTCGAGGGCCATATCTCCCTGGTATGAACTCCGTTTTGGTTGGTTCAACTATCGATGGAAAGACCTTTGAGTATAATTTCCAATTCCACAAATTTCAGCTCAATTGGATTCTCCGTTTGTGAGATACACTCAAAACATTGAAGGTTGGTCATTTGTGTGACGTGAATATCACTGTCAACTTCATAAATTCATAGCTCCTTAATCTTGACTCTGTTTTGCTTCAATTATATATCAAAATGACGCATTGGGAGTCTAGTTTCATATGCCACTAGTTTCACTTCAGAGACACCAGAAATGATGAAGACATTACAGGCTCGAGTTTGCTAATTATGGGCTCGATTTTGGAGTTCCAAACTGCAGGTTTGTGTTCTAAGCTCGAGTTTGGCTTGTCCAGAGGCGCCAGAGTTGCTGAGGACATTACAGGCTCGAGTTTGCAAGTTATGAACTCGAGTTTGCTCATCCTGGAACTGATTTTTGATGGTTTAAACTCTGAATTGGTCAATTCCAGCTTCCATATGATCTTGGATACTTCTAGCATCAATATAAGAACTTGAATAAAGATATTCCATTGCATTGCAAGTTCTTCCTTCTTCAATTTCTTCTCTTCTTCTAGATTATCCCCCAAAATCATTTGATAACCTCTTGCTTCCTTAATATTATGATATTCCCATTATATTGTGCAAGAGCTTCTTTCTTCAATCAACATTCTCCATCATAAAACTTTGCATCTACATTAAATATAATAATTAGTCAAAGTAAAAGATAAATGTAGTATGCAACCTTTTTGCTATTAAGAATGACATCTATATAAGACATCATCAAAACTAATCACAACCAACAAGATAAATATATCATACAAACTTTTTGCTCTTAATAATGACATCTATATAAGACATCATCAAAACTAATCAAAACCAACAAATTTGTAGCGGTTAGAAACCTCGACAAATATTCAAAATAATAAAAATTGATGGCGGCAAAAATTTTCAAAACATTAGTTTGTATCGGTTATGTAATCGCTACTTGAACAGCTACAAGCGTATTTGTAGCGGTTACAAACCGTGACTAATCTCTCGAAAAAGACGTCAGCCCAACTCATTTAGTGACGGTTATTAGTAACCGCAACAGATGTAGTAGCGGTTCATATGTATGTAGTATCGGTTTTTTTTAACCGCTACAAATCAGCTTGCCACAGGGGATTTTGTCGCGGTTTTTTAAATCGCTACAAATGTCGTTAGTTGCGCCTAAAACCGTTACAAATAGGCCATTTTAACCGCTACTAATTGTCATTTTTTTTTGTAGTGTGAGGTCATAAAAATCATGCTAATTCAGAAGCATATGCTAGCCGTTAAAGGACTCGATTCAAGTGCAACAAGGACGTCGCTACGGCCATTCGTGGGGCAATTACTTCAGCCAAGCTTTGAGTTATTCTGATGAGAAGAGGTTACTAGGGTAACAAGATCAGGAAACCTCATACAATTAAGTGCTTAGAGTTGCTTTGCTTGGACGACTTTCTCATCTATATGTTAAAGTATTGTGGTTTATACTGCAACTTAGGCATGTATCAACGGAGGCATCATTTTATAGTCATGCTTAACTTGTGTTTGGGGTCTAAGAGGACTTGGATTTAGACATTAATTTGTACTGTAGATACATTCCCAAAATATGATGGATGTGTTAGTATTCAGGTGTCCTAGAGACAATATGTGATGACAGATGGACACCTTTTTCTACATTGTAGTATTTCATTATTAATAAATGAGCACATTTTATCTTTATCATATTTATGTCTCGCCGTTATTTTAAGGTAAATATGTGTTTAAAAGTAAAAATCCTAGGAATAGAACATATGTTAATCTCGAGGATCAATGATAGAGATCATGATTATGAGAACTCGAAAACACTGCATATCTATTGTCTAAAATTATTTCACAGTCTTGAATCACCAAGAAAGGGCATGATGATCTCAATTAGATTAGTACAAAATCATCTACTTGTATAGAGATACTAGGTAGGGACCTCATGGAATACATGCATGATGATGCCTTAGTTGATGTCGTGAGTAGATCTGTTAGAGAACAGATAGCACCGAACTGACCCATCAAGAGACTACACAAAGGTTCATTGTAGAAAGCATCATTGGATATGAAAAGTATCTCAGTGTTTGGTAGTACGGATCGTCCTGGACTTGAGGATGTCATTGAACACTATGTCCTAGGCTTATACTTTGACTGTACAACTCTATCTGCCTGAAAATAGGGAGAACTGTGTACTCATGGGTGTAACTCGAATACATGAGTATAAATGGACATGTGAGAGGACTCACAATCCCCGATAAGGGATTAGTTATTCACAAGATAGGTAGAGCTTGGATAGCTTCAAATTGACTCAGGAGTTTTTGCGCACAACTAGTGATCATGAAGAGTTATGATCTGTTATAGAGTTAATATAAGAAGATTCCTAGTTCTGTAAATCAGCTACATTTAGTCAATCAAGAGAAATGATAATCTATCTTTTCTCTTGACTAAATGTGAATGACGTTGTGACGGATGATGCTGTTAGTTCTCTATATATGTTTTGATGATGATTAACCTTTGGAAACAATGTATGAAGATGAATGTTTGTTTTCAATCGAAAATCTGGCTTCATATCAGCGAAAAAGTTTGCTATTAGATTGGCTCGAGCTAACACTTAATGACTTGAGTCAATCCCTTCTCATATAATTCAAAATTGCCATATTGACTCGAGCCACCAAAATGCTGCCTCGAGTTTAGGTCTTGACTCAAGCCAACTCATTCTCTGACTCGAGCTAAGTGTTTGGAAAACTTGAAAATGCTTTTTGATCTTTCTTCGTTGACTCGAGCCAAATAGGTTGACTCTAGCCAAGAATATTGACCGTTACTTTTGAAAATGAACTTTGACTTAAGCCACCACTTATTGACTTGAGCTTGTTTTATCTGCCTCGAGTCTAGATGTTGACTCGAGCCTGGATATTTTTGCCTCGAGTTAAATGTCTTCTATTTCTTGAATAATTATTTAAACTTAACTCGAGCCATATCATTCTCTGACTTGAGTCTAAGCCCTGACTCGAGCCAATGTTTTTCCTACCTCAAGCAAGACGGTATTTTCAAATGTCCACTGAGCCTTGAATTATAGATTGACTCGAGCCAGTGATAACCTTAACTTGAGCCAACATTGTTGTGTTCTTGAAAATGTTTAACGAAATTTGATATAATCTAAGTATGTTTTTGGATTCTTCATTGTAAATGGAGCAAATCACCAAGAGGGGGTGAATTGAGGATTTTAAAAACTTTTTCGAATACTCTATTTTATAGAGCTAAAACATAACAGAACAGAGGAGAGTAAGAAGAAGCTTGACACAAGGAAATTTATACTGGTTTAGTCTAAATACTTGACCTACGTCCAGTCCCCAGACACTCTGGGATTTTCACTAACTCACAAGATCAGTTACGCACTCTGCACTCGAAAATTATCCTCTCACTAGGATACACTCCCCCTTACAAGTTGTAATATGATATTCCCAATCTCCAAGTTCCCTTGACTTGAGATTCTTATGATAAATGATTTCAATAAATGAAACTCTCTCTAAGAGTGGATAATAATAATCATTGAGGTACAAATGTATCAAAAGATAATTTACAGTAGAAAACTGAAAGAGTAGTTGGAAACTTGAATGATTTTCATTTTCGTCAGATTGGTTATTATAGAGACTTGAATGAAACTCCTTATATATGAAGAGAGCATTAAATGACCGTTGGATTCTTCAATGTAACCGTTGGAGACATTGATGAAGTGATTAGGTTGAAGCTTGGTCCAGTCTCTCTCTTGATTAATGTTAATCCAAGTTCACAAAGATTTATGGTTGACTTCCCTTGAAATTAATCTGTTGGAAGAGTAGCTTCTTGATAGGGAAAGAAATCATTAAACCCTTAGCAACTTGCAGAGAATGATTATCCAAAAGAATGCAAGTCTTCTGGTCTTTACATTTAATGTGATGATGTCACTTTTTGCTTCAAGCTAAATCTTCATTTAATACTCTTTAAATCATCTTAGACTCACTAACAAACTGATTAAACATAGTTAGGAATAGTAATAGGTGATAATAAGAAGTATCTAGATCAAACATGAAGATTTCACAAAATCGTGCAATTTGATTTTCAAACTTAGTGAAGCAAACTCGAGTTTGTTTATGCAAACTGGAGGTTGCAACTCTTCTTCAGGAACCAAACTCGAGTTTAGCAACTCAAACTCAAGTTTCCTCCATCCAAAGAAGATTGTCACGATTTGAACTTTGAAAAGCATTTTGAGTAAGAGAGCAAACTCGAGTTAATAAGTGACAAACTCGAGTTTGAGACTTTTGAAATGAAAATAAGTTTAAGTCCTCAAATCTCTAAACTCGAGTTTCCAAAAGTAAACTAGAGTTTCCAAAATCACGAATTTGTTGAGAGCTCTCTGCTTAACACAAACTCGAGTTTCCTTGAAAGATGAAAAATCTTGAAAACTCTTTACCAAGGGCAAACTTGAGTTTGTAAGTTCAAACTCGAGTTTACCAAAGTTAGGAAACTTTGAAAACTCTCTGTCAAGATGAAACTTGAGTTTACTATGCTAAACTCGAGTTTTCCCAAAACATGGAAAAACTTTGAAATCTCTTGGCCAAGTGCAAACTTGAGTTTGGCACATCAAACTCGAGTTTACTTTAGTTGAAAAATCATTAAGACTCTCGGCCAAGCACAAACTTGAGTTTACCAAAACCAAACTCGAGTTTGGTTAAGTTCACAATTCCTTGGAAGCTCTCTGAGTAATACAAACTCGAGTTTGTGTTACTTTGAAAAACTTTGATTGCTCTCTATATGACTCAAACTCGAGTTTACCACTAATTAACTGGAGTTTGTCTAAGTTTTCAAAAACTAGAGCAACTCTTTGTCTCGACCAAACTCGAGTTTGCAAACACAAACTCAAGTTTGCCTTTGACAGTAAGTTTTTCAACTTCAAAGACAAACTTCCATTTAAGTTTACAATTGTCAGTTATCATCAAAACATATAGAGAACTAACATTTGTATCATCAATCATTACTGTTGTTAACTTCATTTAATCAGTTTGTTAATGAGTTACAGATGATTAGAATGCGGATTAATTATGTTTTTCAAATGAGTAAATACCCTTTTTAGTCCCTGGAAAAAAGAACGGACCCCTTTTTGATCCCTAACTAAAAATAACTCGTCCCGTCATCCCTGGGAAACAAAAAAACATCCCACGTTAGTCCTTCCTCCAGTTAGCTCCTAACGGCATCACTAACGTTGCTGATGTGTAACGTGAGTTGGTCCAGTCACATGCCACGTAGGAAGGCCAAAATGACGTCATTTATATAAATACCCTTTTTGGTCCCTGGAAAAAAGTACGGACCCCTTTTTGATCCCTAACTAAAAATAACTCGCCTCGTCATCCCACGAAATCAAAAAACATCCCACGTTAGTTCTTCCGTCAGTTAGCTCCTAACGGCGTCACTAACATTGCTGATGTGTAACGTGAGTTGGTGCAGGGTGCTTCGTTACCTTCAACATTTTTTACTCGTTGAAAAGTCTATTCACTGACCTCACCGTTGGATTTAGAGAAGTATAAAGATTCAAAGCAGTGAACAGGCGCAAACCTAGGCGAGAAGCGCTGTCGTTGTTGCTTGGCTCCATCGGGTTGCGTTGATGGCGACGGCGGCGGCGCCTTGGAGTTATCTGGAGATGTCAGTTTCTTCTCGGGGGAAGAAGGCTTCTGCTCGGGCTTGGGCTTGATATTTGGGGCATCAATAGACAAGCGCGATCTCTGACCGTAGGAAAACTCGGCGCAGAGAGCAAGGTTGTCAAACTCACGAGTTTAAACAAACTCGTGACAGTGACATAAATTCGTATCGTAAACTCGAATCGGTAAACTCGTAAGAGTTTACTTTTATAATTAAATATGTATTAACAGTGTATAATTAAATAATTTAAATATAAAAATGACAATAATTTGATTTAAATATATTTTAAATCAAAATAATTGAAATTAAATATATCAACATCCAGGGACCAAAAAGGGTATTTACTCTTTTCAAATAAAGTAATCCGATGTGTTAGATCATTTAATGCACTTACCTGTTCGAGCCAATCAACCAACAGACACACTCTTGCACGTTTCTAAGCAAGATTATTTCATTCCTTTTGCTGGGTTTCCAACGGTCATAATCGAAGGAATAAAAGAATTAAAGAATGTAGGTGAGCATTGATGGTTCTGCTTCTCGTCTCTCCAATGGTCATATTGAAGAGTCTCAATGGACTAATCTTCAAAGCTTCTCAACGGTCATAAATGTCAAGTATACATTTTAGAAGCATTGAATTCTCAACTACTGAAACTCTGCGCATTCAATACGAACCTATTGCAATCTTGTTTCATTAGTTTCATTTAATATCTTCAGATATCTTGTACATCAGTGTTCATTTATTATCTACTCGTGAGGAGTTGTTAAACACTTATTTCTTTTCTGTTTAAATCTTCAGGTTGAGGAACCTTAAGTGTGGGTGTACGATTACAACTTGTAAGGGGGAGTGAGTGCTAGTGTAAGAGGATCATCCTGAGTTACAGAGTGTGTAATTGTATTTGTTTTTGAAGTGTTAGTGAAATCCCAAGGTGTGCTTGGGGACTGGACGTAGGTCATTGAGTTAGACCAAACCAATATACATTTCTCTGTGTCTATTTACTTTCTCTGTCGCTGCTTTATTCGTGCTCGTAAGCTTTTGGCAAAAAAATTTTGTAATCACCTATTCACGCCCCTCTAGGTGATACTCCAACTTCATTTGGTATTAAGTGTGGTTACTTTGTTGGGCTTAACATCCCGAGTTAGATCATAGAAGAAATATTACTTGACAGTACCTCAATCAATTGACCACCTGGTTTCAGTGGCGAGCATTATTCGTTCTGGAAAACCAAGTTCAAAGTCTTCGTTATGGAAACCGAGTTTGGTCTATGGAATGTGTTCAAAAGAGGAGACTATCAACCAACTATCCTAGAAGACGGACTTCGTGTTCCTAAACAAGAAGAAGATTAGAATGATAATGATAGAAGACTAGTCACTCTCAATAGCAAGGCTATTTTGATGCTCCAAAGCACTCTCAGTCAATAAGAATACTTTCGCATTTGTAATCTATCAAGTGTGAGGGAAATGTGGAACTCCTCGGAGATTGCCTATGAAGGAACAACCGGTATTAAAGAAAATTGAATCAACATGTTGACTACCGAGTATGATCTTCTTTGTATGAAGACAGGAGAATCCATCGGAGAATTTCAACTTCGCTTCACTCATCTGATCAAGCAATGATCTTCTCTTGGAAAGGTATATAATCAAATTTCTCAAGTTAGAAAAATTCTCAATGTCTTGACAAAAGACTGGGAAGCCAAAGTGACTACTATTGAAGAAGCCCGTGGAGAATCCATGCAATAGGTTGCTGCTCTATTCGGAAGCTTATTTGAATACGAAAGTAAACTGAAATTCAAGAGAGGCTTAGATGAGATCAACAACAACAAAAGCAAAGGAGTTGCTCTCAATGCTGTGAAAGAGAAGGAAGCTAAAGATGAAGATAATGATGATGATGGTGACAATGAAGAGCTAGGCATGATGGTCCGAAGATTCAAGAAATTTTATAAGAAGGACCAAGGCTTCAGAAATAGATTTCAGAAAGGAAGCTCAAGTAACAGACGTGAATTCAAGGATAAAGATCAAGTTATCTGTTACGAGTGTGAAAAGACGGGTCATTACAAATCATAATGTCCTTAGCTGAAAGGCAATGAAAAGGTAGTAAAATGCTCAATGTTATATTAAATGCTCAAAGATTTACAAATGATCGATCATGCATAGGTTACAATCCTATTTTTGACAAAAAGAAAGGGAAAAAGAAAAGTGGTGGAAAATCTTATTTAAACTATTTTCAAAGAACTGTCCACTCTTCGAACCCCTTTGCTCATTGTAATTATTGTAACCGACATAATAATTCATCTTGTTTTCATAAGAAAGATAGAAGAGATAAACCTGTTGTTAATGTTGGGATCCATACACGCAGCGGAAGGATTTCATCCATTAAAATTTTTACAAATCCCCAAGAGGATCTATCAACGGCGTTTAAATCAAGGTTCGTTAGAAACCGTACCTACATGAAGTTGTATGCGTCCTTTGCGAACTCGTGGGCTAACGCCTTCTTGATCGATCAATCTCTAGGAGTCGACTCTACGAATCCACTCCCTCTACCGGTATCCACACCGAACAGCTCTCCAACACGTACGGCAGCGTGCTAGTGCCTTCTTGTTTGCATCTCACGTCTTTTCCCTCTAGAATTTTTTTTGCGGCTTGTATCTTATTATAATACAACTAGATCAATATCTTTTATAGAGTTTCTAAAACGCTAATTGAGCCGTATTAAAATATTCAAGATTAATCTCAATTAATTTTCGATTCGAATTTTAGATTTAAATAACATTAATTAAATCTGTCCAACAGATCTAATCTATTTATTTAATCCTAATAAAAAGCCTGCTGATTTAATTTATTTCTATAAATTAAATCTGAGATATAATATCTATCTATTTAATTAAATCTGAGATACTATATATCAATTCAAATTAAATCAGACATATGATATCTTTATTCGAAAATTAAATCTGAGATACAATATCTCAATTTATTATAGTTATTTAATTTATCAAATAAATTAAATACTATATATAATAATAATATTATCTATAAATAATATCACTATCATTTTCGAATTTAATATATATATATATATATATATATATATATATATATATATATATATATATATATATATATATATATAAAATTTCCTTTCTTGAAAAACCTGTGCTTAAAGAATTCAATTCTCTTTTTCGAAAACAAAACCAGATCAATTTTCTCAAAGAAGAAGTCTCTTTTAAACGAATTGAGCAAAGAACTCCAACAACTCTGCTCAAAGAAAGAATCCAATCTTATCTTGACAAGATTCATCAAACGGTTTGTGCCGATTTACCGAATGCCTTCGGAATGTAAAGCAACATTCTGTAGATCTTCCTTACGAACCAAACTTCTCTGAAAATCACATTCCAACAAAAGCTCGACCCATCCAGATGACTCAAGAACTTCATGACACCTGTAAAAAGGAAATTCAAGATCTTCTTGACAAAAAACTCATCTGTCCGAGTCGTAGCCCATGGTCTTTTGTTGAAGAATTTGAAGAATATTTGTTTCACTCTGACCATCAATGTTCCATTCATAAACATTGTTAGAGTTGAAATATTTAAAAGTTTGATATTGGCGCTCCTCAGTTAAAATATCCAAAGGACTGGCTCTTGGATAATATAACTTTGAAGATTTTTTCCAATGTTGATGGTTAATTTTGAAATCAGATTTTGAAGATTCAACATCAGAAATTTTTTCAAAATTCATGACTTGTCTAGACGAAGTTGATTATGAAGGTGTATCAGGGACAATTTTTTGTTTTAAATGAATATCAGGAGTTTGGGGATCTTCAACTTGTTTCTAGTGTCGTAAACGTTGCTCAATTTCTGCAACCAATTTGGCTTTATTTTTGCCCAGTATACTTGCTTTGATTTTTGGATCAAGCTGAAATGGTTTGAACAGAGGTTGAGTTGTGGAAACTACATTAGAAGAGTTTTGTGCAGAAGGGGTTTTGATGACATGATCTCCAATGATTTGAAGATACTGATTAGTATAATTATTTTGTTCCATGAGATTTTTGATATCTCTTGGACCAAGAGGTTCCTCCGAGGCTTTAGTTTTGAAAGGAGAAGCTACAAGAGGTTGATGTTTATTGTCAACAAGACCAGGAATCTGATATGACTTTTTTGGAGGAACTTCTGAAGAAATAGTTTGTCCTTCAGATGTTTTCCAATCTCTTTTGGTCATATTAATTGTCTGAGTAAATGGATATTCAATTTTTTGTTGTGAAGCATAAGCTTCGAACCAATCAAAAAATGGAAGATTCACTTGGTACTTTTCAAGGAAACTGTAGAAATTTTCTTAGATATTTTTTCGCAATAATCCTTTGAAATTTTCTAAAAACCAGTTTCTTTGCAAAGTATTGTGTTCTGAGTAAAATTCTTCTTGCAAACTTCATTTATCAATTTGAAAATGATGCTCAGGAGCACCCATGGTCTGAGGTTCACCTAACTCAGTATAAGACATAGACTCAACTGAATTTAGATCATCCTCCCTTTGATAGTTTGCATGAGGAATTGTTCCAGAATTATTGATTCCTTGAATCGAGACATTGGAAGGTTGGTTTTCCATTGGTTGTGGAGGAGGAACAGGAGGCTATGGTGCCGGAGGCAGAGGTAGATTGATAACCGAAGGAAGGGACCGTTCAGAAAAACTGGAATGTCTTGGTAACTCAGAATTTATAGATCTAAAATCCTCATATCTTGAGGATATAGATGAAGTAGAGCTTCGAGGTCTGTAAAAAGCCATTCTAACAGATCCTGATTGAGTTTGCAAAATTCTACTGATATTTCCCACTGGTCTTGGAATAGGTTGGACAACCTTTTCTATAACCCAGTCGTCAGGAAGGGTAACATCATTCCACATAATGGTTCGAGGAATTGTGATGTTTGTGTTTGAATGGTCAGTGAGGAAGACAACAGTTTGACCGTTATCAGGAAGACGTTGAACATTTGAGGCTGAGGAGTTTGAGACCTTATACTGTACCCTATATAATAGAGCAACAGGTATAGACCTGGATTTCATATTGAAGCCGTTGAGGTTTAGATTGAGTTTGAGGACATCAATGATGTTTTGATCGTTTAGATCAACCGTTTGATTTGGGTAACAATTGAAATAAACAGGGCCATCATGAAGTCCAAATTCATCAGCTGCTAGAAGAGAATCTGCAAAACTGTAATGTCTTGCATCTCTTAAACAAACTAAGCCAGAAGCATTTAAGCCTCGTCGGACAAGGGGTTTGAGAGCAACTTGTACACAACCAATGTGCAAAAAGTTGTAATTTTCTCTGTGTTTATGGATGGAGTTTGGAGAGAGAAGAGAAAACTCCTCTTTCTCAGGTTGGATAGAAACGGATTCTTCGACAGTCTTGATCACATAATCAGACTTCTTTAACCAATTCTTTTTTATTATGAAGACATCTCTGTTGTCAATGATAGGAAGAGTCCAATCATCAACAGTTTGGTTTATATCTTTGAACTGAATTTCTTCATCAAAGATGTGGTTTGTTAAGGAGTAAGCTCCGTTTTGGTTTAATGAAGAGTTTGGAGCAGAAGAAGAGAAAGAAGAAGAAGAACGTCGAGAAAAAGAGCGGAAAATAGAAGACATAAAGTAAAAAGACTGAAATTAAAGATCAATATTAAAATAACAGAAATAAAGATGGAAAAAGTAAAGGGCAGAAAGATAAAAGTGCAGATGATAAAGACTGAGAATTAAAAGGCAAAATAAAAGTGAGATAGACAGTAATTGTAAATCTCCCTTCAATCAGTATCATCACCTTCAGGTTCCATAGGGGTATATTAATTAAAAAATCTACTGAAGATTTATGACCAGTATTTGAGTAGTTCTGCGATCCGCATAGCTGTTTTTCTGCCAAACTTAGAAATTTACCTATCATTACATGCTGCTTTAGATCTATCGCTCTCTTATATAATTAGTGAAACCTAAACCGTCCAAAAGGCGGTACTACGTCTGTTTTCCATCCAGAATCATATATGAAGCCGAACATATGATATCTTACAGGTGCGGGGGTAAATCGCCTGCCTCAACACACGGGTCTTATGGCCTTAAAACATCCCCACAAGGAAAACTCAGATATCATAAGTAAGGACCATATATAATTATCTCCCATTGAAAGAGCAATTCAATTTGCAGACAAATTTCCTGATCAAATTCTTGATAAAACCCAACTTCAAAGATTTTTGGGATGTTTAAACTATGTTGCTGAGTTTATCCCCCAACTTAGTAACTTTGTTAAACCTCTTCATCAACGTCTAAACAAAAATCCTTCTCCTTGGACTGATGTTCATACTGAACTTGTCAAACAAATTAAACGACAAGTTAGAGAACTTGCGTGTCTTAACCTTCCAATTCCATCTGCCTTCAAAATAGTCGAAATAGATGCTTCTGAATTAGGCTGTGGAGGTATTCTTAAACAACATTCTGACGGAAAAGAACAAATCATTTCTTATACGTCTAAACATTGGAATCTTGCCCAGCAGAATTATTCTACGATCAAAACAGAAATTTTGGCCATTGTTTTATGTGTTTCAAAATTTCAAGCTGATCTTTTAAACCAAAGATTTTTAGTCCACATTGATTGTAAGTCTGCAAAAGATGTTTTACAAAAGGATGTTAAAAATCTTGCATCAAAACAAATTTTTGCCTGTTGGCAAGCCATTTTGAGTGTCTTTGATTTTGATATTGAATTTATCAAAGGCACTTCCAATTCTCTTCCTGATTTCCTTACCCGTGAGTTTTTACAGCGTAGTTCTTAGGATTGAGAGTAAAACTAACCCATAAACCCTTTCCCTCCAGAAAATGCCAAGAGAGAAAAAACCTGGCGAAGAGCCAAAAGACAAGCAACCCTTCCATGTGGAGGAAGAAGATAAACAGAGCTACTCTCAAGACGCTCAAAAACCAATCTCCAGTCAAGAATTGCAGGAGATTATCAAACAATTGCTTCAACAACAAACTCCTTCACCTGAGGGATCAACCAGTCAAACAGTTCCCCAAACACAGGGATCCAGACTGTAAATAATTTGTGCACCCATATTTTTCATAAGAATAAATGGAGTTTTTATTTGAAAACTTTCATTTTCAATAACAACATTTGAAATTTTGTACTGGACAGATAATGGTTCCTCGCTAATGTAACTATATCTTTCAGTAGTTTTCTCAAAATATTTGGTAGGAACTAAGCCTTCTAAAATACAATTAGCTTGAGCCCCAATATCAAATAATACAGATTGTTCTATAACAAGATCATTATTAATAATGATTTTTGCTTGTATATAAAACTTCTGTAGGAAAATTCATATATATATATACATATATATATATATATATATACATCCTAGATTAAATACAGTGTTCGTTAAATCTTAGACATATCTAAGATTCAATGAATCTGAACACTATTGCTCGTGTTGGGCTATTCTTGTGTGCGGCCTTGCAGGCCCACATGAGATTGGTAGCGGGCCAATACTGCATCAGCCCACAAGTCGCAAGCGGCCTCTAGCAAGACATTGCGACTACCCAATTCATATGGGGATCGTTGATACGATACAACTTATCATATAACCATGTCACGTCCCTTTTGTCACGTGATAATTTGGTCAAGGATGAGGCATGGATAATGTCAACTTCCTGTTCTTCACCATTACTTTCTCGATTCTTGAGTAGTCTAAAAATTGAAATGGAAACTCTTTTCCATCGTAGTATGGCCATACATTTCTCAGACTCACTCATCGAGGGGCCCAGTATTATCTCTCTACAAATGTGAGGGACAAATTCCATCTTGACCATTCACATTCCTCTGCATGAAAACCACTGATCCCGATCCAAGCCTTTATCATTACCCGGTCAAAGGTGACTTTTGACTTGGTCAAAGATCAACGACTCTCATGTAGGAATCCATGATGATCTCAGGTTAAAGGGCGTTGTGACGCGATTATATATGAGATAAGCTTATGACTAAATCCATGCAGCTTTCTCATAGTGGCTTGGTCCAGCACCTTGTACTCTTGCAAGTGCCTATGATGTTGATTCGTATCTCCATACTCATCAAAGTCATACTGGTCTTATTTCATCTTTGCTCCCGCATAGATGACTGACCAGGGACATTTAGGATAATCTATAAGATACATTTAAGGATACAGTTATCACTATAAACATGCAAATGATATGATAACTAAACGGATAAATACTTTAAATAACATATGTTCAAACTACAATGACTTGCCCCTAGGGCATAATTTCCAACAGGTAATTATCAGTGGGTACCTAAGGGAACCTATGTTCCTAAGGCCCGAACTAACCCCAAAGGACCCAAGAAAAGATGGGTACCTAAAACCTAACCTCTTCTTATTTGCAGGTTTGTCTGAGAGCATCAAGAACCAACAAGTGGTATATTGACAGTGGGTGCTCCAGACACATGGCGGGTGATCAAGCCAAATTTGTTGCAATGAGATCAAGAGACGGTGGTAAAGTCACCTTTGGAGGTAACCAATCTGGGAAAATCACTGGAATTGGTGAGATTGGTGCAAAGGATGGACCTCAGATCAAAGATGTTTATCTTGTGGAAGGTCTCTGTCACAACCTCTTAAGTGTTAGTCAAAGTGCTGACAAGAACAACTAGATCATCTTCGATTCAGAGGAATGTCTCATTGTCAACAAAAATGATCTCTTGATCGATAAAGGTAAACTTAAGGTGTTATTTAAAGCACCAAGAGAAGGTAACTGCTATACCTTAGATTTACCAAAAGTGAATTCTGAAAAGTGTTTTGTTAGCAACTTAGACGAGAGTTGGCTGTGGCATAAGCCTCTAGCTCATGTGAACATGTTTCAACTGGATAAGTTGTTAAGAAAAGATTTAGTTCTTGGTTTTCCTAAACTTCGATTTAAAAATGAAATGATTTGTGATTCTTGTCAAAGAGGTAAACAAACTAAATCATCTTTCAAAAATAAGCCTAAAATCTTGACCAATCGACCTCTTCAACTACTTCACATGGATTTAGTTGGACTAGCAAGAGTTAAAAGCCTTGGTGGCAATTTATATAATTTGGTCATTGTTGATGATTTCTCTCATTTCACTTGGACAATCTTCTTATCTTCAAAAGATAAAACATTTGATCTGTTTGTTGTGTTTGCAAAGAAGGTGCAAAACGAGAAAGGTATTTGCATTTCAACTATTCGAACTAATCATGGAGGCAATTTTGAGAATCAAGCCTTCAGAGAGTTTTGTGATGCTCATGGCATTGATCACAACTTCTCGGCTCCAAGAACACCACAGCAAAATGGTTTGGTTAAAAGGAAGAATCGTGTGCTCACCGAAATGGCTCGTGCAATGCTGAATGAGAATAAGACTTCACAAGTCTTCTGGGCAGATGCCATGAGCACATCGAGCTACATATCAAACTGAGTTTATCTCTGAAAGAAGCTCAACAAAATTCCATATGAACTCTACAAAGGAAGAAAACCGAATCTGGCACACTTACACATTTTCGGTTGCAAATGCTTCGTCCACAACTATGGTAAGGATAATTTGGGTAAGTTTGATCCAAAATCTAACGAAGGTATATTTCTTGGATACTCTAATAGAAGTAAAGCATATAGAGTTTACAATAAGCGTACTCGTCTAGTTAAAGAGTCAGTCCATGTTGTGCTCTGTGAAAATCTAAGTCTGACGAAATTTTAGATGATGATGAACCTATTTACAAAAACCAATTCTTTTCAAAAACTACTCCTTCCTCTCTTGAAAGTCCTGAAAATGTTTTTGAAAATGATTCTCAAAACTCTTGCGAAAATCCTGATCAATCTCAACCTAGAGCTTGGAAGTTCGTTAGGAATCATCATTTGGACCAAGTAATAGGAGATGTAAATCAAGGTGTAAGAACCAGAAAAAGTACATTGAATGAGGTTACATTTTATGCCTTCATATATAAGATTGAGCCCTCTAAAATTGATGAAGCCCTATCAGACAACGATTGGGTGATAGCAATGCAAGAGGAATTACATCAATATGATAGAAATCAAGTTTGGGACTTGGTACCTAGGCCTAAAGACCATCCAGTCATTGGCACTAAATGGGTATTCAAGAACAAAGGTGATGAATCCGCAATCATAGTCCGTAACAAGGCTAGATTGGTTGCCAAAGGCTATAATCAAGAAGAAGGTATTGATTATGAGGAAATGTATGCTCTAGTGGCTAGATTGGAAGCAATACGAGTACTCTCAGCCTTTGCGTGTATCAAGAAATTTAAACTCTATCAAATGGATGTTAAGATTGCTTTTCTAAATGGTTTCATTCAGGAGGAAGTTTACGTTGAACAACCTCCTGGCTTTGAAAATGATCATCATACAGATCATGTTTACCGTCTCAAGAAGGCCCCATATGGTCCTAAACAAGCTCCTAGAGCTTGGTATGAGCGGTTAAGCAAATTTCTTTTGGATCAAGGTTTTGTCAGAGGAAAAGCAGATACAACACTCTTAATTAAGACTAACAAGCTTAATGAAATCTTAATTGTGCAAATATATGTGGATGACATAATATTTGGTGCTACTAATGATTCTCTATGTGAGGAATTTTGCAAGAAAATGCAGGGTGAATTCGAGATGTCTATGATGGGTGAGTTGAACTACTTCCTCTGCTTGCAAATCAAACAACGGAAGAATGAGATATTCATCTCACAAACGAAGTATCTCCGTGATTTGCTCAAGAAGTTTGGGATGGAACATTGCAATGGAGCCAACACTCTAATGAGTTCAACTGCCTCTTTGGATGTGGATGAAGAAAAAGGCAAGGATTTCAACATTACCAAGTATAGATGGATGATTGGATCTTTCTTGTACTTGACCGCAAGTAAACTTGACATTCAATTTAGTGTGGGTATGTGCGCAAGATTTCAAGCTGCTCCAAAGGAATCACATGCTGAGCATGTGAAAAGAATATTTCGATATCTTGCAGACACAAAGGAACTTGGACTTTGGTTCCCAAAAGGTCAACAAGAATTCTTGGTTGCATATTCAGACTCAGATCATGCCAGATACAAGATCGATAGAAAGAGTACAAGTGGTCAATGTAAATTTCTGGGTGGATCACTTGTATCTTGGTTTAGCAAGAAGCAGACTACTGTCTTGATCTCCTCCACCGAAGCTAAATATATTGTCGTCTCTAGTTGTTGCGCTCAAGTTCTATGGCTTAAACAACAACTATTTGACTTGGGAATCAACTTAAGGGAAGTTCCAATCCTGTGTGACAACACCAGCACAATAAGTTTGGTGGAAAATCTAGTTCAACATACAAGGACCAAGCATATTGATGTGAGACATCATTTCATTAGAGATCATGTGCAAAAGAAAGATGTCAAGGTGATGTTCATTCCTACCCATCTTCAACTCGCGGACATTTTCACAAAGCCTCTAGCAAAGGAGCAATTCAATTTCATTTGAAGAGAATTGGGAATGGTAAATCCCAATGAACTGTAAGTAATGTTAGTTTAATGTAAATAGTTTTGTTTTGATGATTAACAAAGACTAACTTAAGCATCAGAGTTTCTAGATTGTGTTTTTGTAGGACTCTGTTATGTCAAGAAAGAACAGAGGTGAATCAAAAGGTACTTGGCTTGAGCCAAGATATATGTGAACTTGAGCCAATCCATGTTAGAGATCGAAGAAATTGTGAAAAGAGCTAGTTGGCTCAAGCCAGTAAGTGTCACCTCGAGTCAAAGGGAAGGCTGAGAGTTTGAAGAATGGAAGAATGTTTTTTTGACTCGAGCCAACATGTGCACTTCAAGTCAATAGGCAACCCTAGAGTTTGAAGAATGGAGAGCATTTTCTTGACTCGAGCCAGTTAGTGGTAACTCGAGCCAATACTCTATCGTTGTTCCAGGTTAGTTCAAATTCTTGCTTAACTCAAGCTAAACATTGCTACCTCGAGCCTGTAACTCGAGCCAACAATGCTAGCCTCAAGTTAATCTCTATTTTTATATATATGTGTGAGTGTCTGATGCTTCATTCTTCATTCCCTCTCTCTGCTCTTATATTGTCACACTTGCTCTCTCTCTCTCTGGGTCTCTTTTTTCTCAGAAGCAAAACCCTAAACCCAAACTTCCTTCTTTCTCAAAATCGACAATGCCTCCCAAATTGAATCCCAAATCTCCTACCAAATCCAAGAAATCCGATTCAAATTATGAAGCTAGTGAGTCTTCGTCACCTCCTCCATTGAAACGATCTCAACAAGAGAAGATTCCAACTAAGAGATATCGGCCCAAAGTCACATTTAAGGAGCCTGAATCGAAGAAGCAACGAAAGTTGAAAGTCGAAGAGTCCTCTAAGATTCCTCAGTCTAAGCCAGTAGATGTAGAAGCTTTGACTTGAAAGGATAAAGAAGCTGTGGTTGTGAGTGCAAAGAAATCCAAAAAGAAGCAGTATGTTCCCTCTTTGGACTTTCGTGGTGATTCTTAGTCTCAATCGAAGAGCCCAATATCTGTCTCTACTTCTGCCTTTGCATCGAAGGCCTCTGCCTTAGCGTCAAAAGCTTCGGTACAACAATCTGGATCTAAGGTATTCGAGATACCTTCCATAGTGTCTATCAATCATGCTTCCATTACTATTCCTCTCGTTGATTTCATTTGTAGTCCTATTCTATTTTCTGGTGATTATGGGAGAAAATTTAGTAAGTATTATGCACCTAAGAATTTTTGTCCTATAGTGTCTCTGGATTTGCCAAAACTCAAAAGTGACTGTAACCTAGACCTTTTTCCATGGTTTAGAGATTATGAGTCTTTTCTATCCATTTCTGCTTCCTATAGCCCTACATTAGTTAGAGTCTTTTACTTTAACATGTATGCGCATACCCTGTTAGACAAGCATCATAATGTGGCTGAAGAAAAACTCCTTACTATTGTAAGAAGAAAGCGTATTTCAATTACTGCTTCTTATCTGAATGAGATTCTCCAAGTTGTTAATCTTCCTCCCATTCCAGAAATTCACTATGATAATGAGGACATTTTTAAAATTCTTGGACCAAATGAGCAGTTAAGTGAACCAGTAGGGTCACTTCACTTTCCACCTATCTCCATGTCACCTCTACACTGACCCTTGTAGTACATCTACTCAAGGAACTTTGTACAGAAGGGCAAAAATTTTACTCATTTCACCTAGAGAGACTACACTCTTTTTGCTGCCTTTGTGGCTGAAGTTCCTCATAACCTTGGTCACTGGATTTTCAATGAAATGAAAAGGTACTGTATTGTTGGGATCCGTACATGCAGCAGAAGAATTTCATCCATTAAAATTTTACGAATCCCAAAGAGGATCTATCAACGGCGGTTAAATCGGGTTCATTAGAAAAACTGTACCTATACAAATTTGTATGCGTCCTTTGCGAACTCGTGGTCTAATGCCTTCTTTCTCGATCAATCTCTAGGAGCCGACTCTACGAATCCCCTCCCTCTACAGCTATCCACACCGAACAGCTCTCCAACACGAACGATAGCGTGCTAGCGCCTTCTTACTTTGCGTCTCACGTCTTTTCTCTCTAGGATTTCTTTCGTGGCTTGTCTCATTGATTTCAATGCGACTAAAGCTTCATTTTATAGAATTTCTCAAACCCTAATTGGGCCATATTAAAATTTTCAAAATTAATCTAAATCAATCTTGAAAATCGAATTTGGATTAATATATTAATTAAATCTGTCCAACAGATCTAATCCAATCTATTTATTTAATCCAAATTAAAAGCCTGCTGATTTAATTTATCTTTATAAATTAAATCTGAGATACGATATCTGTCTATTTAATTACATCTGAGATACTATATCTCAATTTACATTAAATTAGATATATGATATCTCTTATTCGAAAACTAAATTTGAGATATGATATCTGTCTATTTAATTAATAAATCTGAGATACTATATCTCAATTCAAATTAAATTAGATATATGATATCTTTATTTATTTTAGTTATTTAATTTATCAAATAAATTAGGGTTAAGGTGCAAAAATAGACATGTGCTTTTCTCCGAGGAGCGCCCAGTAGAAAATGCTTTTTTCAGGTGCAAAAGTAACTATGTGGTTACAAATTAGGTGCAAAAATAGCGTTTGACCATTAAGTTTGACTTTTGATCGTTAAGTTTGACTTTTTTTCTAACTGGACGATGACGGGGCATTTCAAATATTTTTCAGTATCCTTTTAGTACCGGTCAATACCTGAAATATTTTTCAAGATCCTAAAATAATTTTTCAAAATTATGAAATATTTTTTTGTACCAATCGGTATCCCGAAAATACTTTTAGTACCGGTCAAGCACTAAATTTTTTTCAGTATCCTTTTAGTACCGATCAATACCTGAAATATTTTTTCAAAATCCTAAAATTATTTTTGCACCTTTGAAATGCCACGTCATCGTCCAGCTAGCAAAAAAAGTCAAACTTAACGGTCAAAAGTCAAACTTAACGGTCAAACGCTATTTTTGCATATAATTTGTAACCACATAGTTACTTTTGCCTGAAAAAAGAATTTGCTACTGGGCGCTCCTCAGAAAAAAACACATGTCTATTTTTGCACCTTAACCCAATAAATTAAATACTATATAATCTTATTATTATCTATAAATAATAATATCATTATTTTCAAATTTAATATATATATATATATATATATATATATATATAATAAATGTTGTATTCATTAAATCTTAGACATATCTAGATAATAACATCATTATTTTCAAATTTAAAATATAATATATATCCTAAATTAAATGTTGTATTCATTAAATCTTAGACATATCTAAGATTCAATGAATATGACACTATTACTCGTGTTCGGCTATTCTTTTGTGCGACCCTGTAGGCCCACATGAGATTGGCAGCGGGCCAATACTGTACCAGCCCACAAGTCGCAAGCGGCCTCTAGCAAGACATTGCGACTACACAATTCATATGGGGATCGTTGATACGATACAACCTATCATACAGCCATGTCACGTCCCTTTTGTCACGCGATAATTTGGTCAAGGATGAAGCATGGATAATGTCAACCTCTTGTTCTTGACCATTACTTTCTCGATTCTTGAGTAGTGTAATAACTGAAATGGAAATTCCTTTCCATCGTAGTATGGTCATACATTTCTCAGACTTACTCATTGAGGGGCCCAATATTATCTCTCTACAAATGTGAGGGACAAATTCCATCTTGACCATTCATATTCCTCTGCATAAAAATCATTGATCCCGATCAAAGCCTTTATCATCTCCCAGTCAAAGGTGACTTTTGACTAGGTCAAAGATCAACGATTCTCATGTAGGAATCCATGATGATCTCAAGTCAAAGGGCGTTGTGACGCGGTTATACATGAGATAAGCTTATGACTAAATCCATGCAACTTTCTCATAGTGTGTCGGTCCAGCACCTTGTAGTCTTATAAGTTCCTATGACTTTGATTCGTATCTCCATGCTCATCAAAGTCATATTGGTCTTATTTCATCTTCGCTCCCACGTAGATGTCTGACCAGGGACATTTAGGATAATCTATAAGATACATCCAAGGATACAGTTATCACTATAAACATGCAAATGATATGATAACTAAACAGAGAAATACTTTAAATAACATAAACGTTTAAAGTACTATGACTTACCCCAAGGGCGTAATTTCCAACATGTATGCTTTCCAAAAAAAATTCCACCATACCTTTTCTGAGTCTAGTCTCTGTTGTTTTGTTTCATGAGAAGATATGGTATCTAGAGAAGGATGAGGTAGCCAAGAAACCTGAGGTATTTGGTCGGCATATTCTGAACCTGATGAAATTGAACTTCCAAGAAGGATCTGACCACTTTAGGGCACCTGGTCCATCGAGATCAAGAGCCTTAAGGCAAAGAGTTCCAGAGCCCCAACATGAGTCTGGTCCTGAACTGACTTCACAGCCTGCTTCCTTTTCTCTTGGAGCTAATATTAAAGCCATTGTTGAAAAGGCTATTTCAGATAGTTTGGATCCCCTGCACATTTCTATGGCTGCTCAGAATTCTTTATCTGTCAAATTGGAGGTTGCAATTGGCAAGTTAGTGAAAGAGGTGACCAAGAGGAATTGAAGGAAGAAATTGAAAATTTAAGTGTCCATCTTGAGGATCATGGAGCTAGCATCACCAATATACACAACACCCTCTGGATTCTCTCCAACAAGGTTGACAAGATTCTTCAGTCTCAGTCTGGTGGTCTTGTTTTTGGCACTCCCTCTGTTGTTCCTAAGCTTTCCTTTCCTACATCTCCATCACCATCTTTTGGTTTCACCACCACCCCTTCTGTCATCACTCCTATCATTGCTTCTCCACCTGTATCTGCACCTGCCACTATTCATGTCCCTCCATCAAACACTTCTATTATGAACATCACCAACTCTGGCTCTTTTACAGCTGAATTGTTTGGTGAGGATGATCTAGATACCTCCATCTCCATTCCTAACCCCCTCTCTATAATTCCATACTCCCCTCTGCCTTTCCCCAACTCCTCTCATCCATTCTCTTCTCAGTTTCAAAAATACCTCTGTGATTCCCCTTTTTTTGATGGATGCCAAAGGGGGAGAGGATCTGTGAAGAAAAATGAAGAAAGAAGCCAAGCTTTTTGGAATGTTGCAAGCTTTTGAATGTTTTTGATTTTTCCATGTAAAATGTTATTGCTTGTTGTCTTGGACTTCCATTTTTAAGTTTTTCTGGTTTATGATTCAGTCTTTCTGACATTGATATAAATTGACTAGTTGTATGTGATTTTTACTATCAACAGTTATGTGTGCTTTATGTATTTCGAGTATTACTGCATCTCTATTTTGGTATCTGGAAGTCACTTCATCTTAACTGTATTCTGTGGCCAAGTTTCAAATTTTTTTTACAAACTCTTTTGGCTTCTTGTTTACAAAAGTTGTCATCATCAAAAAGGGGGACAATGTTAGTTCTCTATATGTGTTTTGATGATGATTAACCTTTGGAAACAATGTATGAAGATGAATGTTTGTTTTCAATCAAAAATATGGCTTCATATTAGTGAAAAAGTTTGCTGTTAGATTGGCTTGAGCCAACACTTAATGACTCGATTCAATCCCTTCTCATATAATTCAAAATTGCCATATTGACTCGAGCCACCAAAATGCTACCTCAAGTTTATGTCTTGACTCGAGCCAAGTGTTTGGAAAACTTGAAAATGCTCTTTGATCTATCTTCGCTGACTCGAGCCAGATAGCTTGACTCTAGCTCAGAATATTGACCGTTACTTTTAAAACTGAACTTTGACTCAAGCCACCACTTATTGACTCGAGCCAGACTGTGGTTTGTGAACTTCCAAATGACTTCTCTTCATGATTGACTCGAGACTGTTTTACCTGCCTCGAGTCTAGATGTTGACTCAAGCCTGGATGTTTTTGCCTCGAGTTAAATGTCTTCTATTTCTTGAATAATTATTTAAACTTGACATGAGCCATATCATTCTCTGACTCGAGCCGAAGCCCTGACTCGAGCCAATGTGTTTCCTGCCTCAAGCCAGACAGTATTTTCAAATGTCCAGTGAGCCTTGAACGATAGATTGACTCGAGCTAGTGATAACCTTGACTCGAGCCAATGTTACTTTGTTCTTGAAAATGCTTAACAAAATATGATATAATCTAAGTATGTTTTTGGATTCTTCATATCATCAATCATTACTGTTGTTAACTTCATTTAATCAGTTTGTTCATGAGTTATAGATTATTAGAATGCAGATTAATTCTATTTTTCAAATAAAGTAATCTGACGTGTTAGAGCATTTAATGCACTTACCTGTTCGAGACACTTAACCAATAGGCACACACCTGCACATTTCTAAGCAAGATTATTCCATTCCTTTTGATGGGTTTCCAACGGTCATAATCGAAGGAATAAAAGAATTAAAGAATGTAGGTGAGCATCGATGGTTCTTCTTCTCGTCTCTCCAATGGTCATATTGAAGAGTCTCAACGGACTAATCTTCAAAGCTTCAAAACGGTAATAAACGTCAAGTATAAATTCCAGAAGCATTGAATTCTCAACTACCAAAACTCTACGCATTCAACACGAACCTATTGCAATCTTGTTTCATTAGTTTCATTTAATATCTTTGGATATCTTGTACATTAGTGTTCATTTATTATCTACTCGTGAGGAGTTGTTAAACACTTATTTCTTTTCTGTTTAAATCTTAAGGTTGAGGAACCTTAAGTGTGGGTGTACGATTACAACTTGTAAGGGAGAGTGAGTCCTAGTGTAAGAGGATCATCCTGAGTTATAGAGTATGTAATTGTATTTGTTTTTGAAGTGTTAGTGAAATCCCAAGGTGTGCTTGGGGAATGGACGTAGGTCGTTGAGTTAGACCGAACCAGTATAAACTGTTTTGTGTCTATTTACTTTCTCTGTCGTTGCTTTATTCGTGTTCGTAAGCTTTTGGTGAAAATTTTTTGTAATCACCTATTCACCCCCCTCTAGGTGATATTCCACCTTCAGATGCTTTCATGGTATCCAAATTTAAAAGGTAGATCACTTGATTAACTCAATTAGTTCTGGGGCCGAAGAGCATTGCTAGTGTCTTATGTGGTCATTAGATAATTTGAGCTCGTTAAAGGAGTTTTAATTGGTCCGAGTTTATTTATGTTCGTGACTAATTGGGTCTAATAGGTCATAAACAAAGGTTATTCCTGATTGCTTAAAATTAGCAAGCTTGGGCCAATAATTGTTATTGGGCTTTATTAAGAGTAAAGGTGTAATTGGGTTGAAGTAGGATTCTAAGCCCAATAGTAAAATGGTGTCACATTTGAGCCCCTAGTGAGAAATTAGTTTCTCCACATAAAGGCTCAAACGTGTTAGAAGACTAAACGGGGTCTTAGGCTAAGTTGAATTTGGAATTCGAATTTTGAATTTAAGTTTGAAATTTAAATTTAAATTTTAAGTTCAAGAGGTTAAGATATAAAAGATAATTCTGAATTATCTCTCTCTCTCTCTCTCTCTCTCTATCTATCTATCTATATATAAATCCTACAAAGATTGGATAGGAGAAATAATGAATAAAGATTGAATTAAAAAGATGATCTTAAATTTTAATTCAAGACATAAATTAATGATATGTATATGATCCATGATCTTGAATTTTAATTAAAGACATGGATGTGATCTATCATCTTAAATTTTTGATTCAATCAAATAACCAAGCTATCAATGAGATCCATCATCTTAAATTTTGATTCAATCAAATAATCAAGATATGGATGTAATCAATCGTCTTAAATTTTTTATTTAATCAAGTTATCAAGATATGGATGTGATCCATGATCTTAAATTTTTGGTTCAATCAAATAATCAAGATATGGATTTAATAATTTATCTTAATGATTTGAGTAACATCAAGTAATGGGCCTATCATCTAAAACCCTATTTTATGGTGGTCAAAATTCACAAGACAATTAGGTCTTGCAATTTTCGGCCTACCAAGGTTATTTAAAGGGGAGTTGGCTGAAATTCATGTAGCCTCAAGCTCTTGTGATTTTCGACCAACTACCAAGATGTAGAGAAAGAGGTGGCATCCAAGAAAGGTAAAGATCCAATCTTGTTCATCCCATCGTCAACCTAATTTCAAGAAACCACCATCTTCTTGAAAAGAGAAAAACCCAAAAAATCAAAACCTTAACCTTGCCATCGCCTAACAAGCATCCAAGGAGTGGGAGGTATCAAGAGAAAGAGTTCTCATTGCAATCGGGGGATAGCCGTGGGGATCAACGTTAAAGGACATCAACAACATTGAAATCTTCGAGTGATCTAAGGTAATCCTAATCCCCAATAATTGTTTTTAACAAGTAATCTGAATTCCCAATAGTTGTTTTAGTGAGTAATCCTAAAACTCATTATTATCATAAAGTGTTACGAGTTCTCATGAGTATCGTAAAGAGTTACGGATTAATGAATATAATAATAATAATAATAACTAATTAGTCTAAGAAGTTAAGGTAAGTAACTCATGAGGATCTTAAGAAGTTATGGGTTTTCATAATGATTAACAAAATTTTTGTTTTCAACCTCATGAGTCTTTGCATGAAAGTCGTGCAATAGCCCAAAATTAACCAACAAGTAGTATCAAAGCTAGGCTCGTTATTGTAAACACATGGAGTACTATTATTGAATTCGATTCAATGATAATATAATATTTGCAAAATTGTGTGCATGTGTTTTTCTATCTTTTTTTAGGTACAAATGGTCCCTCGAATGAACGATTTAAATTTTTTATTTAAATTTTATTTCTTTTGGTAAATGGGATTGTTTTGTCCGGATTTAAATTTTATTTTTAGTTTTTGGTAAATGGGATTTTTTTATCCCAATTTAAATATTGCATAGAAAATTGTAATAGGAATAAGAATGTAAAATTTTAGATCGTGGAATTATACAAGAAGATTTTACCAAGAGATCATTCGAACATGAAGATGTTTTGGATTGATTATTGGAACGCACTATGATCATCCACAAAATACATGAATTATTATTATTATTATCATGCATAGATTTATCACGACTATTATGCATGATAATAGTAAACACAATCACTACACGACAAACATTCATGATAGATACAAGCCGTTTAAAAATAAACTATGTGATAGTTGTTTGATATGTATGTCTAAATTATGCATGAAAGATAAAATCCATTCTAGATTAGAAATTAACTAAATTCTAGTTAATTTATTAATTAGTAATTTAGGATGAGATCGAAAAGAACCCTTACAAAATTATCTAGCGTGTTAGTTTACCTCCCATAATCGGTAGTGTTTAAAAATCCTTCGACATGGTAGTGCTCTCTGCCTTGGCTAAGACCTATTTATTTTGAAGGTTAACGGTTCCATTCAAAGTGTATGACACTTAGGATAATGTTTTATGCTAAACTAGATGTATAGTTTACAGGCTCAACTGGGTCTATACATTTAGGGAAAAGATGTCAGGTTGTTACATAGTGATGTGACACTAAGTGACAAGGTGTTGTCAACCTGATGATCTAAGAGAAGACATGGAGATGTTGTTGATCAATTCAATCCACTGGATAAGTTAGTTTTGTAGGCTCATCTGGAAACAAATGATTCCAATCATTTTCTTAGCCCACTACTTTAGGGTCTGGTATTGGAATGTAAAAATAGTTTTACGTTCTGAGAAAATTGCATATATTTTAGATTTTCTGATTCATATTGCCCTTAAAGAAGGGTAAGATGGGTATGATCAGTTTGACTAGAAAGCTTATAAACAACACCAAGTAGACAAGGAGCTGGCAGTCTACATACTTCTTGCATCTATGTTTGTGGAACTTTAACGTCAGCATGAGCATATGTGTTACACCCCTACCGGCCTCGCCCTTTTGGGTGGCGGGTTAGAGGGATTCATTTTAAATAGTTACCTTTCCTTGGCTATTAGTCCATTTTATTTAACTATCAGAGTACACGCAACAGATCATATGACTAGTTTGAACAACTACTATATTGGTAGAAGTAAATCAAGCAGAAAGTAAAAGTCCCTGAAAGGTTAAGGGTACAGTTATCCAAAAGTAAATACAAAAAATATACAGTCATTCCAAAAAGTAAAGTACAAAATAAGATAGGGCATCCCCTATTCTTCAACTGTACTGCAACGCCCTACCTTTCCAAAAAGGCTATTTAAGCTTCAGGCACGACTCTTTGTAGCTACAGAAGCGTTTGGACTCCGATAATGGCCCCCAGAGTAACTGTCAATACTCATGTACTAAATGTGTAAAGTGTATACATGCAACCATGTCTCATATGGAAAATACAGATAATATGCCAAATATATCACATATGCAAACAGAAACATACATAACAATCTGTCTTCATACCGTTGAGCCACCTTACAAAGGCAGGCCCCAGATTTACGGGAATCTCAACCCTGTCTCCATTGAGCCGCCACATATGGAAGACCTCAGACCAGGCCACAGCGTTGGGAACACAATCGTTAGGGACTCAAAGCCCAACATGCTTTGTATGCATATTTGGCTAAAAACAACACAAACATACATGGCAAGACAACCATACAACAAACACATAAAAATACTTGAGTAAAGTAGTTACTATTTGGTAGAATATGCAATTTTTTAAAATTTAATGTGCCTGATCGCTTTTCCAAATAGGCCCTTGTCCTAAATAACTCCAAAATACCTTATTTTTAGTATTGACAAAAATACCCTTACATTATTTCTCAAAACCGAGCCTTTTATTAATTTTCCAGAAAATCCAGTGAATCTGGCCCAACTTCAAACATTTTTAATAAATTTTAAAAATATCATATTTGTACTAAATCAACACCATATAAACCATTAGGATGTCTAACTTTCAGGAAAAATATTTCCATAATCCAAAATTACTCATAGTTTGGCGTGTAGCTTAATTTCTATCTTTTGGTCAGAATCACCTTATAGCTTGCAAGGCATTTTTCAAAAATTAATTTCTCTCGGATGAAAAATCAAAAAGGTATTACATTACATATAAAAATTAAGCCCCAAATTTATAATTTATGTCTATAAAATTTTAATGTAATATGCTTTCGTTTACTATTTCAAAAACACGGTTGAAGCTTCGCTGCCCAGAATTTCTAGAACTGGCAGCAAGCTTGTTCTTTGGGTTTTCGGTGTTTTTGACTTCGGAGACTTTAACCATGACCCAACCTTATAAAAAATCACGTTTTAAACTCATTTGAGACCTCAAAAATACCAAAATCAGACCACAACACCAAGTCGTAACCATTTGAACGAAAACCCTAAGTTTAAGCTTGAAAGGTTCGAGTTTACGGTGTTTACCTGAAATTAGAGATTGGCTCGGTGTTTTGGCTCTTGTGAAGCTTGGCTGATCACTCTTTTCTATCTGAAAATTTTTCCCATTATGGCCAAGAGAGAGATTTTATGTCTTTTAATAATAGCAAAAAGGAATCTGAGCAGTCCAAAATTTCTGGCGTATAATCATGTCCAGTAATTAATAAATTAAATCAGACTTTTTGACTTATCCACCAAGAATCTCCAGAGGCTTCCAAAACTTACCATGTGGCGCCTCCCCATCCATGTGCATTAGATTTTATCTTTTCAATTGGTGAAAATTACTTGATTTGTCCCAAAATTTATGTAAATTACCTATTTTGGCCCGGGTCACCTTGACTTTTCCTTACTTTTTCTCCAAGTCATTTTTTAATGATTAATTGGGGTAGGTGGCACCATATGGGCCCCACCAAATCTGCTCTCTTTCTTTTTATTTGACCTTTTCACTTTATCCAGTCCGATCTCTAACCACTGGTCCTTGTCGGGCCCTGCCGGTTAAAAGGGTGCTTCCTTATGTACTTTTCTTCAACTTGTCAGATATTTTCTCCTGTATGGACATACATATATGGCGCCACTCTGATCTCCCATGTGATCCCACATTTGTCTCATTCAGTCCAAAAAGAAGCCCCTAATTGGTCCTTATCGATCCCTTTTTCATCAGTTAACATCTTGTGGGACCCATATTTTGTGTTTGGGCCTGAGTATGGATAAAATCATTTGTCTTTTCCTTCTCTCTCCTGGGTGGAAAAAATTAATGCTTAAAGGATAAGGATTTGACTATTTTTCCCTTACTTTTCCTCTTTTACCCCTGTAGTGATATGTGTCCCAATGTAATCATATGACTTTTTCAGAGTCTCTTTCTCTTCCCTGACCATGAATGGCGCCTAGATGATGAGCGCTAGTTATACCATGTTTTCCCTGCATTACATGACTATATTGAATAATGAATATAAGCTTAACTGCGTTTAATCCAAGCAAAAAGGCATTAATTCATTATATAGGGAACATAAGGATGAATCTTACAAACCAAAATAAATTGCATACGCATCCTAAACATATGCTAAGAAAAGATCAAGTTTTGGGATTTTTTGTAAAAGGTGCAGAGCATGGCTGATACAATGCTATAGCATCAGGACAACCTCATCAAAGCGCAATACAAACGCCTCCCTAATGCTATAGCGGAGTAAGTGAAGCAATGCTATGCAACATTTGTTTTGATCTTTTGTCAAGATTGTTTCAGGAAATATAGTGCAGGTCGTTGGGTGACGATTAGATTGCTGACGTGTTGAAATAGAAGATGCGGAGAATCAAAACTAAGATTTGAAGAATCCCGCAGGATCAGAAGAATCAATCTACCGAGATCACGATTGGACTCCGACAGATTTGGAAAGGCCTAGTTCGTTGGACGTACGCCACAAGTAGACCTGATTATATAAGGAAACAATGGCTAACCCTAAAAGGAGTCGAAGTTTTCAAGAGTCAAGGACCATTCCTATACGGTCAGACTCGGAAGAAGAGTGAGAGAAATTACAAGGCACGAGAACTCCAAGAGAACTCAACATCCTTCCTTGCAGTGAGACAGAGATAAGAAGACGTGGAGCTGTGACGTGATAGGGCTTCTTCCACGCCGTCGAAACCTCCATCAAGCTTTCTGTTTTTATTCTTTAATTAATTCTAGTTAATCTTGTGCTCATGGGCTATTCTGCTGCACTCTGTTTAGTGATTCCCTCATCAGTCATGAACTAAAATTCCTGTGGCTGAGCGAGGATGATTTCCAAAGTTTAGAATGAACCCAGTTGCTAGTTCTTAATTCAATAAATTCAGTTTGCGTATCAGTGATTTAATTTCTTGTAGATTAGCGAGAACTAAAGGCTTGATCAGTGGCCTCGGCTTACTGAGAGGGAGTCGGGGTTAGACATATGAGAAACAGTTATTGCTAGGCAGGCTGGTGCAAGGCTTGACCTATTATTGTAGGCTTCAGGAATGGGTCTACTGCTCATAACCATAACACCCTGATTTGTAATGATAACCTAATTAGAAAATCATCATAGACATATGGGAGAAGTAAATCAGGATTATACGTATTGAACGCAAGAGCTTCAATAGATTAGAGTGGTGGGTTAATTGAATAACATTGTAAAAGGTGTTTATGTTGTAGCATTGCGAGAGCTGTGCAACATAAATGTTATAGCAATGTGTATAAGCAATTGGGGGATTAATATGTTTGGGAAGGACTCTGAGCTCAGCCTATCTTTTTACTGATATCTTCTTCGACTATGATCAATTGTTTATTTCTAGTTTATTAGCATAACTATAGAAACTGCCAAACCAATCATACTTTATTTTCTCTTTAAACACAACCAATTCTGTGATTTGGTGTCATCATTTGGTATCTTAGTCTCTGTGGGACGATACTTTACTTACTCTTTATTACTTGTTCGACTAGTTCACTTGCCATCATGGAAATCCACTAACACTAGACACTGACTTGGGACAAGAATCTGTGCTTAGTCAATATCCTCGGGCCCCGCCTCATTTTACCGGCTTATGCTACTCCGGTGTTTTGTCCTAGGCCCGCTCGTTCTCAAATCTGCGAACTGTCATGATCTCTTTTTCCTTGTCTGCACTAGGCGACATTTTAGACCTTTTTAGGGTCCACCATCCTGTCTCCCATTATTCTGACAGCCCTTTAATAATTATTATTCAAATAAAATATTACTGAAAATAATAATAATTCAAATTAATAGTCAACACTTCTCATTAATTCGTCAGTGCATGCAAATACATTATTTACTACATAGGGGGTGTTACAATATGGATGCTCCCTCCACTATCTTGCATCTACAAGAGTTTTGCGACAAGCAAGGGAGGGCTGAGTGCTTCGAGACCTCCAAGGAATTGTTTTGCTGTAAGATGGATGAGGGCACTGATCAGATGTCTAACCCTGACTCCCTTCCAATAAGACGAGGCCACTGATCTAGCCCTTAATTTCCGCTAATCGACAAGAGATTAAAATATTGATAAGCAAACTAAATTTATTTAATTAAAGAACTAGCAAACTAGGTTCATTCTACACTCAAGAATTCATCCTCGCTCAATCAAAGGAATTTTAGTTCATCACTGACAAGTCATTGTACTTTAAACATTAATGTCATTTAAAGTATTCTCTATTTAGTTATCATTTCATTTGCATGTTTATAGTGATAAATGTATCCTTGGACCTATCATATAGATTGTCCTAAGTGTCTTTGGTTGGTCATCTATACGAGAGCAAAGATGAAATAAGACTAGTATGACTGTGATGAGTATGGAGATACGAATCAAAGTCATACGCACTTGTAAGAGTACAAGGTGTTGGATCGACCCACTATGAGAAAGCTGCATGGATTTAGTCATAAGCTTATCTCATGTATAACCGTGTCACAATGCCCTTTGACCTAGATCATCATGGATTCCTACATGAGAATCGCTAATCTTTGACCTAGTCAAAAGTCACCTTTGACCGGGTGATGATAAAGGCTTAGATCGAGATCACTGGTTTTCATGCAGAGGAATGTGAATGGTCAAGATGGAATTTGTCCCTCACATTTGTAGAGAGATAATACTGGGCCCCTCGATGAGTGAGTCCGAGAAATGTATGGTCATACTACGATGAAAAGGAGTTTCCATTTCAGTTATTAGACTACTCAAGAATCGAGAAAGTAATGGTCAGGAATAGGAGGATGACACTATCCATGCATCATCCTTGACCAAATTATTGCATGACAAAAGGGACGTGACATGGTTGTATGATAGGTTGTATTGTATCATCGATCCCCATATGAATTGGGTAGTCGCAATGTCTACACACACACACACACACACACACACACACACACACACACACACACACACACACACACACACACACACACACACACAACACACACACACACACACACACATACATACATACGTTATTAAATTTGAAAATAATATAATAATATTATTTAATGGAGATTATAATATTATTATATAATATTTGTTTTGTACTTAATTTATTTGATAAATTAAATACCTAAAACAAATAGAGATATTTTATCTCAGATTTAACTTTCGAGTAAAGATATCATATATCTGATTTAATTTGAATTGAGATATAGTATCTTAGATTTAATTAAATAGATAGATATCATATCTCAGATTTAATTTATAGAGATAAATTAAATCAACAGGATTTTAATTCGGATTAAATAAATAGATTAGATTAGATCTATTGGATAGATTTAATTAATATATTATTTTAATCCAAATTCAAATTTCAAGATTAATAAGGATTAATTTTGACTGGAGTTTTCTCAAAGTGAGTAAAAAGTGAGTAAAACTGGAGTTTTCTCTGTCTTATGGAAACTCGAGTTTCCAAACACAAACTCGAGTTTCCTCATAAGAGAAAACTTTGATAAGTATTCTTTCAATTAAAAACTGGAGTTTTGAAAATGAAACTGGAGTTTTCCTATACTCAGAAATGAGCATAGCTCTCTATGACTTGTAAACTCGAGTTTACAAAAGCAAACTCGAGTTTCCAAACAACTTTGAAAACTCAGAGATCCTAGTGTGTTGGCCAAACACGAGTTTCCAAATGGAAACTGGAGTTTTGTTTAGTTCGAAAAACTTTGGTAGCAAACTCGAGTTTTGGTTTGGAAACTCGAGTTTTGACTTGACAGAGAATAGCTCAAGTTTTTGCAAAGAAAGGCAAACTCGAGTTTTGATATGAAAACTCGAGTTTTGACCATACAGAGAGCTTCTGAGTTTTTCACAGACAAAGCAAACTCGAGTTTGATTTAACAAACTCGAGTTTTGACAAGACAGAGAGCTATCAATTTTTCAAAGATACCAAAACTCCAGTTTCCATTGGAAACTCGAGTTTAGGCTACACAGAGAGTTCTCTAAGTTTCCAAGCTTTATTGGAAACTCGAGTTTACAGCATACAGAGAACAATGCTCAATTCTAAACTTGTGAAAACTCCAATTTTGACTTAACAAGCTTTTTTCAATGTTTTCTCATAAATGAGAAAACTCGAGTTTGGTTTTGGAAACTCGAGTTTCGGTCTTACAGAGAAGAACTCAAAGTAAGCAGAGAAGTTTCCATTTTTCTAAGATTTATGAAAACTCGAGTTTCAATTTGGAAACTCGAGTTTAGGCCAAGCAGAGAGCTCTGCTGAAATTGAACATTTTGAAAACTCCAGTTTTGGAATGGAAACTCCAGTTTTGAGATTTTGGACTAAAACATGATTTTGGACTCGAGTTTTGCACGGTTCACAAAACATGTTCAAATACCAAATCGCGATATTCTTCTCTGAAATAAGAAAACTCGAGTTAAGTTTTGGAAACTCCAGTTTTGAAGAACAAACTCGAGTTTAAATCACTGAATTCGAATTTCAAGTTGAACGAATTTGCGAAATCTTTGTGTTTGATCCTAATACTTTATATCATCACTCATTACTATTCCTAACTATGTTTAATCAATTTGTTAGTGAGTTTCAGATGATTTAGACAGGATTAAATGGAGAATTAGCATAAAGCATAAAGTGGTGTCAGCACATTAAATGCAAAGTGTAGAAAACTTGCATTCTTTTGGACAATCATTCTCCACACGTTTTGAAGGAATTAATGTTTCCTTTCCACATCCAGTAGATGCTCTTCCAATGGATTAAAAGTCAAGAAGTCAAGCCTGAACTTCTGCACAGCTGGATTAACCAAAAAGTAGAGATAGAAGAAGACTAAAACCTTCACTAATCCATCACCAATGTTGGCAACGATCACATTAGGATTTATAACGGTCATTTAATGATCTCTAGCTATAAATAGAGATGCATTCAATTCTTCTCAATAACCAATCTGTGAGAAAACAAAAATCATTAAAGTTTCAACTACTCTTTGAGTTTTCTTGTGTAAAGTATCTTTTGATACATTTGTACTTCAGTGATTATCTTATTTACTCTTAGAGAGAGTTTATTGATTGTAAAGTATCTCAAGTCAAGGGGACTTGAAGATTGGGTTATTGATTACAACTTGTAAGGGGGAGTAAGTTCTAGTGAGAGAATTACTCTTGAGTTGCAGAGTGTGTAATCAATTGTGATAGTGAGAAATCCCAGAGAGTCTGGGAACTGGACGTAGGTCAAGAGGTTAGACCGAACCAGTATAAATCCTTTGTGTCTTGCTTCTCTTCTCTTTGGGGATTCTGAAGAGAAGAGAAGAGAAGCAAGACACAAAGGATTTATACTGGTTCGGTCTAACCTCTTGACCTACGTCCAACCCCTGCACTCTCTGGGATTTCTCACTATCACAATTGATTACACACTCTGCAACTCAAGAGTAATTCTCTCACTAGAACTTACTCCCCCTTACAAGTTGTAATCAATAACCCAATCTTCAAGTCCCCTGACTTGAGATACTTCTTACAATCAATGAACTCTCTCTAAGAGTGGATAATAATAAACACTGAAGTACAATGTATCAAAATATACTTCTTACAAGAAAACTCAAAGAGTAGTTGAAACTTTAATGATTTTCGTTTTCTCACAGATTGGTTTTTGAGAACAATTGAATGCATCTCTATTTATAGATAGAGATCATTAAATGATCATTGTGATTCCTAATGTAACCGTTGGAAACATTTGAGGTTGATTAGTTGAAGGTTTGGTCTTCTTCTCTCTCTACTCTTTGGTTAATCCAGCTGCTGGATGTGGAAAAGAAACATTAATTCCTTCAAAACGTGTGGAGAATGATTTTCCAAAAGAATGCAAGTTTTCTGGACTTTGCATTTAATATTCTGACATCACTTTATGCTTTATGCTAATTCTCCATTTAATCCTTTCTAAATCATCTAAAACTCACTAACAAACTGATTAAACATTGTTAGGAATAGTAATGAGTGATGATATGAAGTATTAGAATCAAACACAAAGGATTCGCAAATTCGTTCATCGTGAAATTCAAATCCAGCGACACAAACTCGAGTTTGTTTATCCAAACTGGAGTTTGTCATTGTGCTCAAAGTGGAAACTCGAGTTTCCATTAGCAAACTCGAGTTTTCTTCTTCCAGAGAAGAAAGTCTTGTTTTGAGTTTAAAATCATGCTTTGAGCACTGAGGCAAAACTCGAGTTGATTAATAACAAACTTGAGTTTTGGACTATTTAGTGAAAAACATGTTTAAGTCTAAAACCTCAAAACTGGAGTTTCAAATAGTAAACTGGAGTTTTCAAAATATTGAAATAATGCAAGGCTACATGCAAACTCGAGTTTCAAATACTAAACTCGAGTTTTCTCTTAAGTTTGAAAACATCTGAAAATTCAGGCTAAGTCAAAACTGGAGTTTTCAAAACCAAACTGGAGATTTCTCAAAGTGAGTAAAACTGGAGTTTTCTCTGTCTTGTGGAAACTCGAGTTTCCAAACACAAACTCGAGTTTCCTCATAAGAGAAAACTTTGATAAGTATTCTTTCAATTGAAAACTAGAGTTTTGAAAACGAAACTGGAGTTTTCATAAACTCAAAAATGAGCATAGCTCTCTGTGACTTGTAAACTCGAGTTTACAAAAGCAAACTCAAGTTTCCAAACAACTTTGAAAACTCAGAGATCCTAGTGTATTGGCCAAACTCGAGTTTCCAAATGGAAACTGGAATTTTGTTTAGTTCGAAAAACTTTGGTAGTTCTCTGTATGACCAAAACTCGAGTTTGCCAAAAGCAAACTGGAGTTTTGTCAATTTGTAAAAATTGAGCTCTCCTCTGTCAAGGCAAAACTCAAGTTTTCTAAAACAAAACTCGAGTTTTGTCTTAACAGTAAGTTTTCAACTTACCAAAGACAAAACTTCATCTTAAGTTTACAATTGTCAGTTATCATCAAAACCCATAGAGAACTAACAAGAACCAAAGAAATTGTAGGAAGAATTATCAATAGCGTATCCTCAGGGAAAATGAGAGAATACAGTTCCTACACTTGCTTCTGTCACAAGTTCACACTCTAATATCCCTAGAACAGCAAGAACTAAGCAAAAAGAAATTAAAACACTCTGCTAGCAATTCGAGAGACTAGCACACTCTCCTTACCAATTTCTGCATAACCCCACACACCACCTCCTCCCTCTCTATAACGCACCCCACTACCTGACAGTGTCAGTATTCTGTTACATTGTGGTATTCCCATTCTTCCCTTCCTTCTCCAACCCTTGCTGAGTTGTATTGGGCCCTGGGCTCCTTCTGAAAACAGAAGGAAATCACCAAGAGGGGGGTGAATTGGGGATTTTAAAACCTTTTAAAATAACTTTGCACCTAAGCTGAAGCTGAACGTAAAAAGATTGGGAAGAATAGCTTGACACATAAAGTTTATCCTGGTTCGGTCCAAACTCTTGACCTACGCCCACTCCCGATTCTCCGGGTTTTTCTACTATCACTCAAATCGATACACACTCGCACTCAAGGATTATCCTCTCTCTAGGATACACTCCCCTTACAAGTTGTAATCAAATCTCAATCTCCAAGTCCCCTTGACTTGAGATTATTACAATGGATGAATAGTTTGTATAACAACTCTCTCACAGAGAAGATATTGTTAAACACCGAGGCTCTTTGTATATCAAATACAATACGTAAAGAAAACTCGAATGTATATGTAACTCTTGAGCTTGCTTTTCGTTTCGCTAATTTGTTGTGTCTTCCGAAGTTTGTAATCCTGCTCCTTATATAGTGGTGAATTGCTATGTGACCGTTACTTCTCAATTCGTATGTTCTTCATTTGAAATTCAGCTTGATGATGATTATAGCCGTTGGTTCTGAATTTCGCCGATTGAATTCCGACGCGTGAAATCTTTTTCGATTCGCTGCGTATATTCAATGCCTTGTTTGATCCAATTAATACCCGAAACATTCTGAATTTAGAGTGGTTAAATATACATATGAATTCTCTAAATGAATGTAATTAACTCGCATAAAATTGGTAAGTTTGTAGTTCAAACTAATCGTGATGAAACCAAGAACCATCATATTTGCTGCCGCTTTAAACTCGAGTTCGCCAAGTCGCTCGAGTTCGTAAGGAACTTTGAGTATCTGGGTTTATCTTCCGTGAGGAGCAAACTTTGGAGTTTTGATGTAAACTCGAGTTTGTAAGTTGTCTCAACATGTAAACTCGAGTTCACAAAGGTAGGCTCGAGTTCGAATCATCACTGAGCTTTTATCGTGCGAGCACCCGAGATAATATTTCACAAACCAGTGTGCTCGAGTCCATTAGTGTTTAGGCTCGAGTTTAACACTATTCATGCCTAAGAGATTTGGTCATTCGAAAGAGTGGGCCGGAGCTCAAATAGGAACTCGAGTTTGTGTATTTGCTTTACTCTCTTTCAATGAAGGGCTCGAGTTCATAATCTCGTGCTCGAGTTCGACTTTATTTATTTCGTGGCTTATCTGAGTGAACTGAGGTTTGAACTTAAACTCGGAGTTTGTGAATGAAGGAAACCTTGGGAACTTTCATGGGGAAAACTCGAGCTTGTAATAACAGCTCGAGTTTACTGTTTTGTAAACTCTTCTTCGTTTGTCAAACCATAGAGTAAACTCTACAACAGTATTAGGCTCGAGTCCATATATTTGGGCTCGAGTGTTCATCAATTTACGTACCATAGGAATAACCAAACTCTACACAAAAATATAAACTCAAGTTTAAAGAGATGGTTTTCAATTGGAAAATGTTCTCTTGCAGAGGCAAACTCGAGCTTTGTCTATACAGCTCGAGTTTACTTATTTGTAAACTTTTTATTACTATACCATGGGAGTTTAGGCTCGAGTTTATTTATTCAGACTCGAGTTTGTCATGCTGAAATAGCCTCGATGTGCTCTCTGTTTGCAGCAAACTCGAGCTTGCCTAACTAGGCTCGAGTTTTGCGATGACAGAATGTTTTTGACTCTTTTGTCTTATTAAAACATTCATACTTGTTTACAATTGTTATTAATCATCAAAACACATAGAGAACTAACACCTTCTAGCCTTTCTTTTATAAGTCCTATCCCAATACTTGTTGGGCCCAACATTTCCTTCCTCTGCGAGATTCACCTTGCCCTCAAGGGGAAATTGTGGAAATTGAGCTCTAATGTCATCTAAGTCCTCCCAAGTGTTCTCATGTTCAGGAAGGGCCTTCCATTTAATTAGTAACTGCAAGTCCCTTCTCTGGTTCTGCGTGTGCCCTGAACTTCAGCAGGTTCTACTTGCAGCTCCATTTCTTTTGTTAGGCCATGGGGAAGGGGCTGAGCTGTCACATAATTTTTTTGGGCTTTCTTGAGCTGGGAAATATGGAAAACGTTGTGGATCTTGGCTGTGAGGGGGAGCGTCAGCCGATATGCCACCTTACCCAACCTTGCAGATATCGCATAAGGGTCGTAGTATCTAGGGGACAACTTCTCATTGGGTTTTCAGGCTAGTGACTTAAACCTATAAGGCTTCAGCTTAAGGTAAATAGATTCACCGACATTAAACTCCACATCCCTTCGATGCTTATCTGCTTGGCTTTTCATGCGAGACTGTGCTTGCTCTAATTGTGCCTTCAATTCCACCAGCACCTGGTTACGCTCCTGTATCTGCTGCTCTACAGCTGCACTCAGGAAAGCTGATCAGTCCATTTGAGAAGAATGGGGGTCTCTTCCATACAAGGCCTTGAATGGTGTCATTCTCGTAGCGCCATGGTAGGAAGTATTATACCAATATTCAGCCCACGGGAGCATCTTGGACCATTTCTTTGGTGTGTTCCCAGCAAAACACCTTAAATAAGTCTCAAGGCTTCTATTGACAACCTCGGTTTGTCCATCAGTTTCCGGATGGTAAGAAGAGCTAAATTTGAGGGTGGTGCCTACCATAGCAAATAGTTCCCTCCAAAATTGACTAGTGAATACTCGATCTCGGTCAGAAACAATAGAGTCAGGGAAACCATGAAGTCTGATTACTTCCCTATCAAAGATTTCAGCTACCTCCTTAGCATCATAGGGGTGTGAGAGTGGAATGAAATGAGCATATTTAGTGAGTCTATCAACCACAACCAACACTGTGTCAAAACGATTGCTTCTCGGTAACCCACCAATGAAATCTATGCTTATATCTTCCCAAGTAGCTTGTGGTATTGGTAGGGGTTGTAGTAAACCAGCAGGGCTCAAACTGATATTTGTTCTTTTGGCAAGTATCACAATGAGCTACCTATTCCTGGACGTCTTTCTTCATTCCTGCCCAGTTACCACAGCAGCTAACATCTTATAAGTTCTCAAATACCCGGAGTGTCCCCCAAGTAGAGAGTCATGGAACTCCCTTACAAGTTCCCTAGTTTTGGGTGAGTGATGAGGCAGCACCATTCGTCCTTCAAAAAACAACACCCCCTTCCGTATAGCATACCCCTTCGGTGCTTCCTGACCTTGCAATAGCTGTTGCATAATATTCTTCAGATGAGAATCTTTTAAAATTTCTTCCTCAAGGGCAGAGGTCCCTTCATATTGCTACAAGGACACAGCTCGTAACTCCATTTCTAATTCTTTCCTGGAGAAAGCATCTGCAGCACGGTTTTCATTCCCAGGTTTATAGTGAATCTCAAATTTATATCCCATCAATTTGGAAACTCATTTCTTCTGGTCTGGAGCGACTATTTTCTGTTCCAGCAGATATTTGAGAGCCTTCTGGTCTGTTTTAATTATGAACAACCGCCTAGCCAAATAGTGTTGCCATTTCTTGACAGCTAGAACAATCGCCATGAGCTCCTTCTCATAAACTAAGCATTGTTGATGTCTTTCAGACAATTTTTGGCTGAAGTAAGCAATAGGTTTTCCCCTCTGCATTAAGACAGCCCCAACCCCTTTGTCAGATGCGTCTGCTTCAATTTCAAAGGGTAACTTAAACTCTGGAACAACAAGCACAGGGATGGTTGTCATGGCGACTTTAAGAGCCTCAAACGCCTGCTGAGCTCCTTCATCCCATAGGAAAGCGTCCTTTTTTAGGAGCTGCGTTAGTGGTGCAGAAATTTTTCCATATCCTTAGACGAATTTCCGGTAGTAACCAGTCAGCCCTAAAAATCCCCTTAACTTCTTCAAATTAGTTGGTCTTGGCCATTGAACCATGGCAGAAATTTTGGAGGGATCGGCCTTGACTCCTTCGGCTGAAATAATGTGCCCCAGATATTCAATTTGCTCTTTCCCCAAAACACATTTGTTAGGATTTATGACAAGTTGGTGTTGCTGGAGTAACCTCATTGCTGCCCTCAAATGCTCATAATGAGTTTTCCTGTCTTTGCTATATACTAATATATCGTCAAAAAATACAAGTATGAATTGCCTTAGGTGCTCTCTAAATATATCATTCATAAGAGATTGGAAAGTAGAGGGAGCATTAGTCAAACCGAAAGGCATCACCTTAAACTCGTAGTGGTCGTCATGCGTTCGAAAGGCAGTTTTTGGCTCATCCCCTTCCTTAATTCTGATCTGATGATATCCAGACTTCAAATCCAGTTTAGAAAATATGGTTGCCCCTCCCAACTCGTCTAGCAATTCATCGATGGCTGGAATAGTCTACACAAAACCTCCAACTTCCGTCCTTTTTCTTCACCAGCAATACTGGACTCTAAGGGTTGTTACTGGGTTAAATGATTCCAGCAAGCAGCATTTCTTTGACTAGCTTTTCTATTTCTGTTTTCTGGGTGTGCCCATATCTGTAGGGGCGTGTATTTGCAGGTTGAGTACCTTCCTTGATCATAATGGCATGGTCTTGCGATCTCAAAAGGGGTAGTCCTTTGAATGGTGCACAAACTTCAGGGAATTCATCCATAATGGCTTGCATTTCCCCATGGATACTAGGCTGTGAAGATTCCTTTCCAATCTCGGTGGCCCATAGTTCTATAAGATATCCTTCACCTTCTTTCCATATGTCCCTCTTGATGGACTAATAGTTGCCCTGTGATTCTGTGAAAGCAGGGTCCCCCTTAAGACACACCCACTTACCTCCAGTTTTAATTTTCATGTAAAGTTGTCTCCAATTCATCATTGTTTCTCCTAATGACTCCAACCATTCAACTCCTAAGACCAAATCAACGTTGCTCAGTTTGAATGGGTAGAAGGGTTGTCAAATTTGTTGTCCCTGAATTTCCAACGTGACTTCTGGGCATTTAATGTTCGAAACCGTCTTTCGTCCATCTCCAAGAGTGACCGAGCAGCGCTGCACTTGCTCAGTGGGGATTGCGAGCTCTTTTACGAGGGAATCCGAAACAAAATTGTGTGTGGCGCTACAATCGATTAGCACCAGCGTCTCTCAAGTTCCAACCTTGCCCAGCATCTTCAATGTTCTTTTTCCGGTCAGTCCCACCGTTGTAGTGATCGATAGTTCGAACGACGTTAATTCCCGATCTAGCTCTCCCTCATCCTCCACTTGGGCTTCTGTTGGTTCTGCTTCATGCCCAAGCTCCTCCTCTAACACTAGCAGCTGCATTTGTTTTGGGTTGCATTTGTGGTTAGGCCCATACTTCCCTTCACATTTGAAACAAAGGCCCAATTCCCTTCTCCTGTTAATCTCAGCCTCTGGGAGTCTTTTTCGTACTGTGCTCCCTGAATTGCTGCTTGCCGACGACGTTGCAGATGAAACCGCACGTGTTGGTGTTCCCTTATTGTCATCTCCTCCTCCTTTCTCTCTTACCTCCTTCGCCGGTGTGGCACGGCTGATACTTCTAAACATATCAGTGTTGCTGCACTTTGAGAACCCTTGTCTGTAACCGTCCGACTATCTCTGTTTTTCTTCTCCTCCAAGCTCTCCTTCACTAAGTTACGATCGCGTGCTTTAAACTCGGTGGGTGCAATAGCAAATCCCATCGCGTGCTTTAAACTCGGTGGGTGCAATAGCTTGACATCACAGCGGATGTCCTCCTCCAGGCCGTTTATGAATGCCCCAAGTAAAATCTCATCGCGCACATTTTCGAGAGGAGCTGACAGCAGCTCGAACTGCTCTCTATATTCCGCCATGGTGCTTTCTTGCTTGAGAGCAAACAACTGCTCATACTCATCCCCCAATTGCCGACAATGGAACCTTTCGATCACTTCTTTTTTAAAATCAACCCACGACGTCACTAGTGTTCGTGTTTCCAACCATTGAAACCATGTCAATGCCTTCCCTTCCAGACTAACCACTCCAGCATCCAACTTCTCCAGTTCAGATAGTGCATTGGCCGTGAAATATCGCTCAATCCGGAATATCCACCCTAATGGGTCTTCTCCTGAGAACAGCGGAAGCTCTAATTTACGATGTTTGGGCACTTCATTCTGCCCTGTCTCTTCAGCCCTCCTTTTGTCGTGCTCTTCTGATTAGGGCTCAGTGTGCGGCGGTCTCATTGGAATTGGATTGATATTGGTTGCGTTAAAGGCGGCTCGGAACTCACTGAGTTGCTCAAGGATCGTATTCACTGTTGCATCCACACCGGTAAGTTTCTCATTAGACTCGGTTTGTCTCCTCTGTATCTCTTCCACCACTCTCTCTAACTGCTCCACCCTATTCTCCATTCTAGTTCCAGGCATGCCCAAAATGATAGCTCTAATGCCAAAATGTTAGAACCAGAGAAACTGTAGGAAGAATTATCAATAGTGTATCCTCTTTAATATAGGGAAAATGAGAGAATACAGTTCCTACACTTGCTTCTGTCACAAGTTCACACTCTAATATCCCTAGAACAGCAAGAACTAAGCAAAAAGAAATTAAAACACTCGCTAGCAATTCGAGAGACTAGCACACTCTCCTTACCAATTTCTCGCATAACCCCACACACCACCTCCTCCCTCTCTATAACGCACCCCACTACCTGACAGTGTCAGTATTCTGTTACATTGTGGTATTCCCATTCTGCCCTTCCTTCTCCAACCCTTGCTGAGTTGTATTGGGCCCTGGGCTCCTTCTAGCCTTTCTTTTATAAGTCCTATCCCAATACTTGTTGGGCCCAACAAATTTAAAGCATTACATTGTTCCACAGCATAGCAGAAACTACGCTTTTTAGAAGTTTATTGATTGAATTTCAAACAAAACTTACTATCATAGGCCTCTAGAGGAAGCCACCTTTTACTCCCTCCCTCCCTTTTAGTTACTGTTATAATGCAAAGTAGAGCGTTCTGGAACATGGTAAATCTCATTGTGAAGTATAGGAACCACAAAAAGCTGCAACACGTCTCAAATAAATGCATTTTAGAAGCCATTTCATACTTTTGACTTACTTATGTACATCAGTTTTGCAAAGAAGTCATCCTCAGAAAGCATGTGAATGCCAACATCTTTAAAGAAACCAGAAACTTGAAGGAGAGTTTGCCCGCTCAGATCTTTCATTCCAGGGCATTTATTTCTACCTAAAGCATGGTCCAGGGAGAATTATGTTATAAATATGCAGTGCATGTGAAGCACATAAATGGTGTTTAGCATGTAACATGAAAAGATAATTATTGAAGAGGTCATACAATTGTATTAAGCTTTAGAGAATAATCAATGACGAGCACAGATAAATAATGAACACCTACAGATCTTCAAAGAGGGACAACGAAATAGCAACAATTTAAAAATATACAAAGAGATAACATTCATTCTGACTTCTTCAGAACCTGGTGCTGAAGGAAACCAGACATTTGTCTAGAGAACTCTGCCTACAGAGCCTTGTAGGCAAATGCAGCAAGTCTTGTTTACAACAAACTGAAAAAAGAACCAATTAAATTGAAGATGTGGTTATATTGATATCTTGCGATCACCTGGCTTATCTATATGATGAGGAAAGGATTTTGATTGATTGGAGTAATTATACATGGATGAGCAATATTTATTGGCAAATAATCACCATGAAAGTACTACTTTATCATACTAACCCAATTCAAACTGGTTTTGCAATTACTGCAATAAATATAATGAAAATGTTTACTGGTAAAGGTGCCAAAAATAAGAGTGTATTTGTAGATAACCACTAAATTTATTCAAATATATAGTAGGAAATCCAACTTTAGAGGACTTACCTAATAAATGCCTAAGCAGGGAAACGTAGAGAACTAGTCAGTTCAGGAAGCTTCAGTTGAGGATTTATATGCAAATTTCTAGACAGTTCTGGTCCTTATTGACATGTTACACACAGTCTATTCCTTTCATTGACTAATGTACTCAAAATCACGCAGCAGAACAAAACCCTTGATATTCACATTACACATGATTTATCTAACCAACTTCAGTTTGAAGTTTTAAGTAATTTCATAATTACATAATAGAAAATAAGTCTAAAGGAAAAATCTACTAAATAGCACCAACAAAGGACAAAAGCTTCTACATAAATCGTAGTTGTCCTATTTCACTGCAAGGAATATGTAAAGACACATCATAAAGTTCAGATACTCTTCATAATAGTTGAAAATCCTTGAAGGTCTTCAAACTTCACATTTGAGAGTCCTGGAAAGAGGAATGATTATATCACAAATATTGACTTTGTCCTGCATAATTCATTCAAGTTGCAATCCATTAACTAAAATTTTGGTTACCCTTGGCATAATATGTTGCAGATGGATTCTCTTTGTGGTTGGAAATTCCCTTTGTATTCATTTGTTCAGTCCCTTCAGCCACGCTAGTATTCAGTTTTCCTATCTTTTTTGCAAGTTCTGAGGCAGTTGTCACAATCTCTGAAAGAAACAAGCTACTTAAAGATCTGCCCAGTAAGATACCTTTACATCTATATCAACTATGACTTGAGCAATAATTCAGTACAAGCTATTAAATTTCTTCCCACCCTTCTTATAAAATGTAAATGCAGGAAAATGTCTACCTTTCAGGGTATATTAGGATAGCCAGAGCAAAAGGAGACGAAGTACATGTAAAACGAGGCAATTATAATGCAATGTATATTACAATATTGCCATTGTTGGTTTCAGACGTTATTATTTAACATTTTCTGTTCATTTTATTTTTTATAATTGTTGTCATAAAAATACATGAGGATTATTTATCATCCAATTATTCTCCCTCTTGTTCTCTTCTCACTCCCTCTGATTTCTGCCTCTTAACCCTCTAAATTCTTAGTTTCTCTACAACATAGCTGTCAGTCTCCAAATTATACTATACACCTACTATGTTAGTTTTGAAGAACCACATTTTTTATTGTGAAAGTTCAGAAAAAAGAAAGGAACTACAAATGTGTATGTGTATGACTCTTTAGTATTTGATGCATAAAGGGCAAAATGGAGCAGCATCATCAGAATTATTTTCTTGTGCTATAGGTCCAAACTTTCAAAAGGTTAAATCGTGAAAATAAACATGAGGAAAGAAGATCTTTAGTTACCCTGAAATAACACATGCATAGAATCTTGATCATGAAACTTTAATGTCTCGTTGATTAACCCACTATTAGAAGTATGCTGCCTTTCTAATGCTTGAAATTCTTGATTCAACGTTTCAGACTCTTTGCCAACCTGGAATAAGTTAGCATTGAGATAAGTCAAATTAAGCAACCAAAAACCAGAGCTAAAAAGAATCTGATCACAAGAACAAATTAAATATGACACATTTGCACAATGCATTGTTGTTACCTCAGTTAGTTTCTTCCTCAAGGAATCTAATTGCGACTCTATTTCTGAATCAGAATGAGCTCTACCCACACAGCCATCCTGAATTGAATTATCCTGGAAGAGCATATTTAAAATCTTTGATAACTAAACGAATTCAAAAGATATAAGACCATAAGCAATATCTCTCAGTAGGTACATATACTTATACAATAATGTGTATAAAATAACTTGATCAGCAACATCACCAAATGCTACGGAGGTGCTTGGAAGGAGGAAAGCGAAAGATTTCAAATTCTGATGAACCAAAAAAAAGCTAGAGATATTGTCCATATACTCTTGTTATCATCAGTTAAGAGCAACTTGTTTTTTATAATATTTTTAATTCAATGGCACAAAGAATATTTTCATGCTACAAAATCAAGCTTTCATTATCATTTCTTTTTCATCCTATTCATTTTGCAGGCAAAACAATCCTACTAGTCATTGCTGTTGCCAGACATAAATGCATGTTTTTTGGTTATTCATTTATGTCATCTACAATTGTCAAAAATCAGATAAAAATCAGATACGTACACAACACAAACATATGATGAGTCATTTACTTAAATGTTAACAGAGGAGGTCCCGACATGGTAAATGTTACTCTATGGGCTACCTGGTAAATACTTGAAAGTTCATGTACTAGTCTCGACATATGGGGATGATCCTAAATAAAATTTATTTGACATTCAAAACAATATAACAATGTGAAACATGGCGCTATAGTCTTTAAAATCCATATAGAAACCAGTAGCCTGACATTCCAAGCATGTGGCAGATTAATTATCTTTATTTTATCCTACTGTTTTGCAATATCTTAAATTAGCAAAGCTATGAACATAAATTCCAATGGTTCAAGTCTAGTCAGCTTTATCCCGCAGGAAAACTGCTTCATGATATGGCTTAGATGCAGTATCAATTACCAAAGCAACAGCAAGTGCAGGCAAGTCATAAGCCAGCAATAGTTCTACAGAAATAACAGTAACATATTAGGGAAATTAAGCAGGCAAACCAAAATTGCAGCAAAAAAGAAAAAAGAAAAAATATTTTGTTTCTACCATCACAAGAGAAAACCTACACTCTTTGGTTTAACAAAACCTTGTGGAACAGAGAAACAGTGGCGAAGGCAGTATTTCCCCCAAATAGCCAACCTCTTATCCAAAACTGCCTGAACGACGTTGCGGATGTGTTCAGCACCCTGTAACATATCAAATGGACACACAAATAAATCTGAACAGAATGAGCACCACACGTACCGGTTCCAAGTAAAAAATATTTCAGCGGACTCATTTCTAAAACTAGAATTGTTCAATCAAGTTACATGCCAAAGATTTTTTATTCTCAGTGCATGATAGGACTAACCTTTCTCAGATCTTGGGATCTATTTGTACCTTCAGAGTTAAGCTTCGCCGATGCTTCTCTGCAGGATATGTGGAGAAAGACATAATTTCTGCATCCACGTTCCGAACCAAATCTTACAGAAGAACTGAGAAGAGACTTACTGGTAGAAGAAAGCGAAAGCATCGTCCCCTACGTCGTCGATGGTGTTAAGAACTTCGTTGACGAAGAGTTGTGGATTTAGATTAAGGGAATTGAAAATAGCCTCACTTTCACTGCCTTCCATTGGGATCCACAGAAACAACAAAAAGATGGAGGATTTCCCACCAAATCCCTTCCAAATCGGCCTTTCAAATATTTGAAAACGAAGTGCCAGGTCGCGAATGGGCGGGTTCTGAATATCGTGGCCCTCAAATCTGGCCTTTAATTTGATCAGTCATTTTCCTATATATTTTTGATTTGATAAAGGGTTTTTCATTTTAAAACTTCAAAAGGAAAAGACTTTCATCTCTCTCAACCAGCGGCGAACCCACACTGGTGCTAGTGTGGGCAAGTGCAGACACTAAACTTTTGATAATATATATATATAGAAGGAATTCTACATTAACTTATCTAGATGGCCTAGTTGGTTAAAAGTCTACATAGTTTATTGGCATATTGTTCGATTCCTTCAGGTGCACGCAACCTTTCATTGAGGGGAGACGCAAAAAAATATAAAAAGACACCTTTTATTTAGTTTAATTATCCATAATTTATTGATTACAAATACGGTCTTTTCATCCTTTGAATGTTAATTTAGTTGATTCTTGATTATTATTATTTTATGTTAAGTTAAAGTTTTTTTTTTCTTTTATTGTTTATATTCTTTTGTTTTTTAATGCGTTTAAAACTTTCCTTAAAAAAAATTTCGGGGGCGCTGCTCCCGAACCCCCAAATCCCACCACTAATTATGCACCCACAAACCTAAAATCTTGGGTCCGCCACTGCTCTCAACAAATATTTTTTCTTATATTCGAGCTTGTTTGGACCATAATCCTTGGATTTGAGCTTGATAACGCCTAGATTGTGAACGGGATTGAATTAACAACGTCTCACTTATAGGGAAACATTCATATCATTAGGTTATAAGGCATTTAGTTGCATATCTGATTTTAATTTTTTTGATCATTGTTATTGCCACTTTCAAAATTTACCACTCACCCATAGTTCCAACATGCAAGTAAAAGTGTGAAATTTTGCATAAAATTAATTTATAAGTTAAATAATAAATTTTTAAGATAAATGTATTTTTTATTTATTTAATTTTTAACTAAAAAACTATTTTAGAAAAACTTTAGACATTTAATTAAATAATATTATAAATTGTGAACAATATTGATTAAGTAAGAAAATTTAATTTGAGTTGCAGGGAGAATCTCATTCATGGCACACCCATAACAAACATATGATGATATGAAGGAATGTGAAATCCTTTTGGAAGCGTGATGAAATAAATTGTGAATCATTTTAGAAATGTAAAGATAAAAATACTCCTAATGAGAGAAAAACAAATATCATCTCTTACACTTAATGTAAGATCTAGTTTATTAAACATGACTGTCTTTAATAAAAATAAATAAACTAAATCATTAGAAGTTGTATATTCAATTTTTTTAATTACTTATAGGAATCTTCCTATTAAAAACAATTATGCTCAAGACAGAATTGAACATTAAATGGGAACACACATTTCTCAGTGTGGATTTGAATCACATCACATTGTAAGGAGTTATCTCCTTCTGTTAAACAAAAAATACCTCCATTCATTGAAACAAAATTCGAATTAAGTTTGACAATCATATATTTACTTGTCAAAATTTGAACACATAATTATTAGAGTAAAATACTCTAATCACCCCTCTGTTTTACCTTAATTATATATACATCACCTCTATTTTGAAAATCCATATAAATCTTCCTTAAAATTAAAATGTATATTACATAAAACTCCCTTATATTTTAAGATTCGATTTTCATCCCCCCAAACTAGTTAGTTGACTGTTAAGTTTGAGTTTTGAACTTTTCTTATCAAAAAGCCCCTCTTAAACATTAGAATTATTTGAACACAAACACACACACGTGTGTGTGTTTGTGTGTGTCTATGTATGTGTGTGAACATATGTACACACACACATTGTACATATGTATATACATGTACACATGTATACATACATACATATAACACACACACACATATATAACATATGTATATATGTATATGTATGTATTTCTTTGTTTCCATAGAGCTATCCATATTGTTATTCTTTATAGTCATTAACACCGTTAACAAAAAGTTAACCTCCGTTATCTAAGGTGCAGATTGGCCAACGAACTCTTATTCCAGGAGCGCCCAGCACAAAATTCTAAATTTTACTAAATTAAATAATTTTTCTCAATTGTCATTATTCAAAACTACTTGTATAGATATCTATGGACAAAAATTATTCATTCTTTAATTTTGTCAAAATTATAATTTGCTAAAATAAACAAAAGTTTTAATTAAAAATATAATTATATGATAAATCATCATCCAGATCCTCAAAATGCCTTTTTGTGGGGTATCCTAAGGAAACTAAAGGATACTATGTCTACAATCCCACTGATCACAAAGTGTTTGTTATTCGAAATGGTATCTTTTTGGAAAAAGAGTTTATCTCTAAAAGAACCAGTGGGAGTAAGGTGAACCTCGAAGAAGTTCGAGAGTCACAGGACAATATAGAACCACAGATGGAAACCGGAGAAGACTCACAACAAGTTGATGAGCCTACTCATGTAACACAAGGCCCACGAAGGTCCGATAGAACACGGCTACAGCCTCAGAGATATGGATTTCTGATTACTAGAAGCCGTGATGTTTTGCTCATTGAGCAGAATGAGCCAACTACCTATCGAGAAGCCGTGGTGGGACCAAACTCCGATAGATGGCTTAGTGCCATGAATTCTGAAATGCAATCCATGTACGACAATGAGGTATGGACCTTAGTCGATCCACCTGAAGGTGTAAAAATTGTTGGGTGTAAGTGGATTTTCAAAGAGAAAACTGACATGGATGACAAAGTAAATATCTTCAAGGCACGACTGGTTGCAAAAGGATTCACTCAAACTCATGGTGTGGACTATGATGAAACTTTTTCCCCAGTTGCAATGGCAAAATCAATCAGAATCCTTCTTGTCATTGCATCATATTATGACTATGAAATATGACAAATGGACGTCAAAACAGCCTTCCTCAATGGAAAGCTGCTTGAGGATGTGTACATGACACAACCTGAGGGTTTTGTGCGTCCAGAGGACTCTGGTAAAGTTTGTAAGCTTCAAAGGTCCATTTATGGATTGAAGCAAGCATCTCGGAGGTGTAATCATCGTTTTGATGAAGTAGTAAAGAGTTTGGATTCATTCAAAACATAGATGAACCTTGTGTTTACAAGAAGGTTAGTGGGAGCAAAGTTGTATTTCTAGTGTTTTATGTTGATGACATCCTACTCATTGGGAATGACATTCCTACCTTGCAGAGTGTCAAGTCTTGGTTAGGAAAGTCTTTCTCAATGAAAGATTTAGGCGAAGCCACTTACATCCTTGGGATTAGGATCTATAGAGATAGATCTAAGAGGCTGATAGGCCTAAGTCAGAGCACATACATAGACAAGATACTGCATAGATTCAGTGTGAAGGATTCAAAAAGGGGTAACATGCCCATGTCTCATGACATCCATCTCAATAACAATCTGTGTCCTAGTACACAAGATCAAAGAGACTGCATGAGTAAGATTCAATATGCCTCCGCCATTGGATCTATCATGTATGCCATGTTATGTACTCGACCGGATGTCTCATTTGCCTTGAGTATGACAAGCAGATATCAACAAGATCCCGGTGAGGATCATTGGACTGCTGTCAAGAATATCCTAAAGTACTTAAGAAGGACTAATGACTTATTCTTGATATATGGTGGCTTGGAGGATGAGCTCTGTGTGACTGGTTACACAGATGCGAGTTTCCAAACTGACCAAGATGATTCAAGATTGCAATCAGGATATGTATTCATGTTGAATGGTGGTGTGGTGAGATGGAAGAGCTCTAAGCAGAGCACTGTAGCTGATTCTGCAACAAGAACCAAGCACATACTCAGGCGATTTCATCTTATCAGAGAAATCAATGAAAGAGGTGATATAAACATATGCAAAGTACCAGGAGAAGGCAATGTAGTTGATCCTCTTACAAAGCCGCTTGCACAAGCAAAACATGAGCGTCATGTTAGGACAATGAGAATTAGAGTAATTAATGATTGCACCTAGTGCAATTGGGAGTCTGTTGGAAATTATGCCCTAGGGGCAAGTCATTGTACTTTAGACATTTATGTTATTTAAAGTATTATCTTTTAGTTATCATTTCGTTTGCATGTTTAAATTGATAACTGTATCCCTGGATATATCTAATAGATTATCCTAAATGTCCCTGGTCGGTCATCTACGCAGGAGCGAAGATGAGATAAGACCAGTATGACTTTGATAAGGTATGGATATACGAATCAAAGTCATAGGCACTTGTAAGAGTACAAGGTGCTGGATCGACCCACTATGAGAAAGCTGCATGGATTTAGTCATAAGCTTATCTCATGTATAATCGCGTCACGACGCCCTATGACCCGAGATCATCATGGATTCCTACATGATGAGTCACAGATCTTTGACCTAGTTAAAAGTCATCTTTGACTGGGTGATGATAAAGGCTTAGATCAAGATCAGTGGTTCTCATGCAGAGGAATCTGAGTTGTCAAGATGGGATTTGTCCCTCACATTTGTAGAGAGATAATACTGGGCCCCTTGATGAGTGAGTCTGAGAAATGTATGGCCATACTACAATGGAAAGGAGTTTCCGTTTCAATTAGACTACTCAAGAATCGAGAAAGTAATGGTCAAGAACAGGAAGTTGATATTATCCATGCCTCATACTTGACCAAGTTATCGCGTGACAAAAGGGACGTGACATGGTTGTACGATAGGTTATATCGCATCAACGATCCCCATGTGAATTGGGTAGTCGCAATGTCTTGCTAGAGGCCGCTTACGACTTGCGGGCTAGTACAGTATTGGCCCGCTGCCAATCTCATGTGGGCCTACAGGGTCGCACACAAGAATAGCCCAACACGAGCAAGAGTGTCCAGATTCATTGAATCTTAAATGTGTTTAAAATTTAATGAATACTTATTTAATCTAGGGTGTGTGTGTGTGTGTGTGTATTATTAAATTGAAAAATAATAATGATATTATTTATTGATAATAATAATATTATATATAGTATTTAATTTATTTGATAAATTAAATAACTATAATAAATTGAGATATTGTATCTCAGATTTAATTTTTAAATAAAGATATTGTATATCAGATTTAATTTGAATTAAGATATTGTATCTCATTTTAAATTAAATATAAGGATATCATATCTTGATTTAATTTATAAATATAAATTAAATCTGAAGGCTTATTAATTCAGATCAAATAGTTAGATTATATCCATTTGATGATTTAATTAATACTATTTAATCCAAATTCAAAATTCGAAATTAATTAAATTAATTTTGAATATTTTAATACGACACATTAGGGTTTTAGAAACTCTATAAGTGATTCTGATCTAGTCGTATTAAACAGACGAATGAATTAGACGGCCGCGCAAAACAAAACCCTAGAGAGAAAAGAGAGAGAGACGCAAGAATACTGAGGCGCTAGCATGCTGCCGTCAGTGTTGGAGGCCGTTCGTGTGAATATCGGTAGAGGGAGAGGACACGCGAAGTCAGCTCCTGTCTGATCGAACAAGAAGGAGCCAGCCCACGTGATCAAGAAGCACGGATAAAAGATGCCACCTCGTTCGACACGCACGACGTCTCTGCACACGAGGTTCGAGGCACAAACGAGAACGGAATGCAAGCAAGCTCGCATGGGTATGGTTATGAAATCTAACCTTGATCTAAACGCGGTTGAACGATCCGCCTAAGGGATCCGTAAAAGTTTTTTTTTTTATTCCGCTGCGTGTTCGAATCCCAACAAGAAGCTCTCAATGAGCCATTGTGAGTAATAAATGTAGCTATTAGGAAATGAAGTTTGTCCGTTACTCACACCCTTCAATTCTACAAATGATCGCCGTCATTCGCCACTTAGACATTCTTTATGTTCTTCCCATTGGATGATCAAGCATTTAATTTGGGAAAAAGTGTAATATCCTAATTTTTATATTAGGATTTAATTATAAATAAGAAAAATTAATTAATCATGATACATAAATTTATTATGTAATTGTTAAAATAAAAGTTTTCATTAAAATGTCAATTATGATATAAACAAAATTAGTAGAATAAGGATTTAAAAATAATGAATAAATTAATAATATTCTATTATTGTTTAAAAAGAAAGAAAGAAAGAAAGAATATAATAATATAATAATATATTATATATATAATTATGTGGTGTTACTGACCTAGTCTAGGCCCATTATCTCACTGGCTAGTACAGGGGGCAACCCACTATCCGTGGGACCCAGCCATGACCTTGGACATGCACACACGATCCTGACACGCACAAAGACGATCCCAGGACATGTACGGTGTGGCGGCCAAGGAACTAACTAACCAGTAGACTCTATATATACAGAGAGGGAGACGGGCGCCGTGTACACAATCTCTTAGCCTTGACTAATCTACATTCAGTCACACGGCACACACAGCACCCCTTAGGCGAAACGCCTGCTTGTGTACCGTGATCATACCTTCTCCTGAACGCTTGTCCTATAAGCATACAGGAGGAGCACACAGATCCTATATCAAATCACCGGACCTTCAATAGGCCGGACATCTGAGTTCTGAACCAGAACAGTGGCGCCGACCGTGGGGATCAATAAACTTCAATTCCCGTGACCATGAGGATAAGCACTCGTGCTTCAGGCCAAAGACAATCGGAGGCGGATCAAGCGGGGGACAACCGTCAACCACCACGTCAACTACCCCATAACGAGCAGCCGATTAACCAATACGATGGAGACCATCAGGAAGGAGAAGATCGGCTATCTCAGCCAGAAGACCCTTTGATTCCCAACAATGAACGACATCAAGAGGACAACCTGTCCGACACGGAGTCCTCGGCTCCACGAAACCAAGACCGTGGACCACGGGAATTCCACTCGGGAGGCGGCCGAGACATCCCGCATGCCGAGCCGGACTTTCGATCTCTTCAAGCTCGGATGCTTGCGATAATGAGACGGGTGGACAACATAGACAAGCGCCATACCCTTCACTATCAGCGAGCGGAAGAGCGGGAGAAAAGACGGACCCACACCCTTTCCAGCGAGGACTGGGAAGATAAAACTTGGAGAGAGGACGACGATGCAAGAGCTCGGCTCGTCGCACTGACAGGTAGAAGGCGGAAACCGTCAACAGCAGGAGGGCCAATACAAGGAACCTAAACCGAGATGAAGAAGGTCGACCTCAGGCGAGGAACCATCGAGGTGACAGGACGATTCCTCCAAGTGGGTTCCAGCGACGGAGATATGTCAGCCAAATGCACAATAGCTTTTTCTCAAAGGAAATCCGTAACGCCCGATTCCCCGAAAAGCTGAATTTGGGCGAGTTGACAAAGTACGACGGCACACAAGACCCGACGACTCATTTAGAAGACTTTGACGTTCACATGTCGGTTAGAGGTCTCAAGGAACCAATCGTGCCGCGAATCTTCGCCGCGACGTTAAAAGGGCGGCGTTGAAGTGGCTCCACACTCTTCCTTTTGGGTCGATCCATAATTTTGAAGACTGCCGAGGCCTTTGAGTTGCACTTCGCAACTAGCAAACGGCAACCAAAATCCCAAGTATTCTCTTGTCCAAAATCGCAGCCGAGAGAGCTGCTCCAAAGTTACCTTGACCGCTTCAATCATGCGGTACTACAGTGCGCGGACTCAACGAGGACGTACACGTTCACTTATTGGTGGATGGCCTTGATAAAGAGTCCCGCCCGGCGTAATCTTTCTTAAAGGAGCGGGCAAAAATCTCAACGACTTCATAACCCGTTCAAAGAAATACTTGGACGTCGAGCGATGCGAATGGCAAACAATCCCAATTCGAGGCGGGACCAAGATAGAACCTCCTCCCGTGGGTCGAGACTTCTCCGATAACAAATAGGATTCCCGCAGAGGGGGAACGAAAACAAGAGCCGGGGTGGCAAGTCTGATCAGCGGAGCAAGTACGAGAAATATTCAACCTTGACGGTGCCTCGGTCTCAAGTATGGAAGGAGGTGTCAACAACCGAGATGAAGAAGGTCGATCGACCTCGTCTGTCCTACCGAAGATCCGGGGTAGACCAATCTAAATATTGCTCGGATGGTCGAGGTCATACAACAGATGAATGTTACGAGCTCCGTGATGCAATCGAACGATTTGTTCGTGAAGGCAAACTTCAACAAGATGTCATAGAGCATCAAGGAAAAGGTGGTAAATGAAAGACCAAGAACCGCAGCAGACTCCCCGAAAGTTCAAAAAGCAGAAGATAAGCGCAAGGCCCTCGAAGTCGATGACGAATTTCCGTAAGCTGAATTCGACTGTAACGTAATCACGACCAATGGGCGGAGGCGGAGATACTATGAGCCAGCGAAGGAAATACCTTCGAGAAGTCCTATCCGTCAGAGACCGACCAAAATTCAAGGAACATCACACTGAGGTAGCACGATCGCCTTTGTTTTTCACAAGCGACGACCTCAGGTATGTTGTCCCCGGCCATCAAGATGGGCTAGTGATAACCGGGACAGTCGTCAACTGCCGAGTCAGGCGGATATTTGTGGATGCCGGTAGATCAGCCGACATACTAAGTTGGGAGGTGTTTAAAAGAATGAGCCTGGACCGGGACGACTTAAAGCCTTGCAAGACAACCCTCATCGGGTTTAACGGAGAACAATCGCGTCCGAAGGGGTTTATCGACCTCCGGTTCACCCTCGGAGTCAAAAACGCCTTCAAGTCCGAAAGAGTGCGGTTCATAGTGGCCGACTCGTTTCACCCTACAACATAATCTTGGGAAGGCCAACCATTCACAAGTGGGACATGCCGGTATCTACTAAGCATCAAAACTCAAGGTGATAGGCAACCAAGGAACCGTGGTCACGGTAACGGTGATCAAAAAGAGTCTCGACAGGTGCTACTTTGAAACCGTCGAATTGGGGAGGCGGATCTTCGCCTCGCCCCCAAAGAAGCAGCTATCCGGACCGTTCGGACCGGGATTCGCCGACGATGAAGTTAATACCGTGGAGTTAGACATCCGCGATGAGGAGGTACGCCCGAGCCGGCAGAGACCCTGGAAGATCTGGTGGTAGGCGATCTTCTCCAGACCACTAAGATCGGCAAACACCTATCTCCCGAACTTAAAAGTAGTTTGGTGGAGTTCCTGAAGGAAAACCGGGATGTCTTCGCTGGAATTCATCTCAGGACAACCTGTTATCAAATGTGGTGATGGTAAAAAGCCAAACGGAAGTGGAGAGTTTGTACAGATTACAAGAACTTGAACAAAACGTGCCCGAAGGACTCCTACCCAATGCCAAACATCGACCAACTGGTGGACAACGCCTCAGGATTCCAGCTCCTATCCTTTATGGACGCATATTCCGGATATAATCAGATAGCGATGTACCCAGAGGATCGTGAAAGACGGCCTTCATTATCGAAAGAGCTAATTATTGCTACAATGTCATGCCCTTCGGATTGAAGAATGCCGAGCTACATATCAAAGGATGATGAATAAGGTCTTTGCGCACCAGATCGGTCGCAATGTGGAAGTGTATATAGATGACATGATCGTCAAAACTTTGGACCAAGAACGTCATATACAAGACCTGGAGCGACATTTGCCAAACTCGTAACCTGGCGAATCCGACCGAACCCGGCCAAGTGTGCTTTTGGCGCCCCCACTGAAAGTTCCGGGTTTCATGCCGACTAACCGAGGCATTGAGGCCAACCCGACAAATGTAGGGCGGTGATGGAGATGAAGGCTCCGAGTAATAAAAAAGAAGTCCAAGCAGTTAACGGAAGGTTGGCCGCCCTAACTGTGTTTTTGCCAAAGTCGCAGAGAAGGCTTTGCCCATGTTCGAGCTCTTAAAGAAGGAGGCATCGGTGGAGTGGAATTCAAAGTGCGATGACGCATTTGAAGAGATAAAGCAATGTCCGGCCAATCCTCCAGTCCTCTCAAAACCTCAACTCCGCGAGAGTCTTTCCTTTACTTATCCGTTTGGCGAGGAGGCCGTCGCCGCGGCCTTAGTAAGAGAGGCGGAACACTGACAAATTCCCGTATATTTTGTCGCAGTAACCCCCCAGAATGCCGAGGTCCGATACCAAAAGCCGGAGAAAGTGGCATTCGCTCCGCTATTGCGGCCCGTCGATTAAGACCTTATTTCCGTGGTCACCATATCGTTGTTAGAACAAGCGCCAATTCGACAAGTCCTACATGCCTGACTTAGCGGGAGGATGACTAATTGGGCGATAGAACTTTCCGAGTTCGACATCACCTATGAAGCTCGCCATGCAATCAAGTCACGTGCGTTGGCCGACTTCATCGAGAGCTCACCCCGCAACTAGGGCATATGATACGATGGCGGGCGAATGGAAGGTGTATGTCGACGGATCGTCGAACACGAAAGGAAGTGGAGCCGGAGTCATCATTGAGAGTCCAGAGGGGGTTACAATTGAGCATTCGTTGCATCTTAATTTCCCAACTTCGAACAATCAAGCAGAATACGAGGCCTTGATAGCCGGGCTTTTTCAAGCCAAGGAAAATGGGGCCACAAGAGTTAAGGTTTTCACCGACTCCCAACTTGTGGCGGCTCAGATCGAGGGTACGTATCAGGCTAAAGGCCCACTAATGGCCAAGTATCTCCTAAAAGCCAAGGACTTAATGTCAGACTTCGATGAAGCAACCGTTACCCATATTCCTCGAGGAGAAAACGCAAGAGCCGACATTTTGTCAAAATTGGCAAGCACTAAGCAGGCTGGTTGTCACCGTACGGTTGTCCAGCAAAATCTCGAAGATCCAATAGAAGACTATCTTGAACGTGGACTCATCCCAGACGATGCAATGGAGGCCAAAATGTTGGTTCGAGAAGCGGCCAAGTATACAATAGTGGATGATCAACTCTACCGAAAGGGATTACATTCTCCCATGCTAAGGTGTTTGAACCCAAATGAAGCCGGGTATGTCCTGGCCGAGGTGCATGGAGGGGCCAACGGTCAGCATATGGGGGCTAAGGCGCTTGCCAGAAAAACCCTTCGAGCACGTTATTACTGGCCAACGTTGGAGGCGGATTCAAAGACCCTTGTAAGACAAAGGCGATAGTTGTCGAAACATGCCGAGTTATTTGGGCGCCGCCGAGCTTCATTCCATCACGGCCCCTTGGCCATTTTACAAATGGGGCATGGACATTCAGGGCCATTCAAGACAATAGACTATTTCACCAAGTGGATTGAGGCCGAACCTCTCACAACGATCTCCTCGGCACGTGTGCAACGCTTTGTTGAAGTGAATATAATTACGCGGTTCGGAGCACCACCGAGATAGTAATGCATAATGGAACTCGGTTCACCGGAGTCGGATTTCGTGATTTGATTTATGAATACGAATACAACATCACTTTGCTTCCGTGGAACATCCGCAGTCCAACGGGCAAGCTGAAGCCGCCAATAAGGTAATCCTTGAGGGTTTGAAGAAACGTATGCTGGAGGCTGACACCTCTTGGGCTGATCAACTACCCTTTGTTCTTTGGGGATGATGTCTTGGCGCAGGAAGAGCATTTTATCACAAGGAGAAACAGCCAATAATGAGGCGTTAGCAGTCGAGATGGATCTGGCCGATGATGCCCGGGTTACCGCCCATTGTCGGGATATTGCAATGAAGCAGCTGATCGCGGCTCGTTATAACAAGAAGGTTAGACCACTGACATTCCGCCCGGTTGCTTGGTCTTAGAAGGGCCGACATTGGAAACAAGAATTCCAAAGACGGCAAGCTTATGGCTAATTGGGACGGACCTTATCGCGTTCGGGAAACTCGGAGAGAGGAGCCTACATTCGGAGAATTTGGACGGAGCCCCAATCAAGCGAACATGGAATGCGGACAAGTTAAAGGCGTATTTCAGTTAGGCTTATCTTTTGTTTGTCTTAAAGCATCTTTTTCCATTATGTTCTTTGTTCGATGTTGGCCTGTTGGCTCTTCCTTTCGTAACAGTTGCTTTGTCGAATATGAATGAAACTCTCGTTGGAGAGTATTTGTTGAATTCCAAACATTGTCGTTTTCAGGATTAAATTGTTACTAGCTTTTCAGCTGAAGAAAATAGGTTTGGATAGCTATCGCAGCCCAGACACGCTTATTTACTCCGGGGTATCAATAGAAAATGTCATGCAGCTTTAAAACATTATGGTCTTATGACCAAGAAGCGCGTTCGCAGATTCGCTTACTTTCATATGACCTTGGCCCGGTCGACCGCAATAACCTCGGTAAAGTTATATTCTTATATGATGCATATGATTGCTAGATTACCATCTACTATTAATCGTAGGCAAAAATGGCCGATTGGCCAACTGCTCAATAAGAGTCAACGCCGATAACACAACCTGATTTAATATACAAAGTACAAATAAAGGAAATCAACCCACGAGCTTGGGGGCGGTTGAGACTTCCTCACCCTGCTCGGCCTCCAGCACAGCCGCATCGCCATCTACTCGGGTCTCTGAGTTAGCGGGAGGTTCCACATAGGGGACAAACTGCCCGTCATCCACATAGGCCCGAAAATGATGCCCGGTAGTGTTGAGCTCGACCCGGATTCGAGCCCGGATCTGGGCAAGAGAATTCTCAAACGCCCACCACGGATCCCAGTAGCAACTCCCGAAGCCGGGTTATCTCGCTTCGAAGCGATTTGCCATTGTTTCAGAGCTTCATCGCGTTCTGATCGGGCACGCTTCAGCTCCGCGGTAGTCTCCGCATATTTGTGGTGGAGGGTTAGAAAAGATTGGGTCAAACCAGCACCTCTTAGGAAAGCATTTCCCAATTCCTGGACGTCTCGTACATCGACTTCCCACAAGGGTACTAGCTCTTGATAGCGGGTAGGAGGCAGGAGTGCGATGCTGAGTTCTTCAGTAATTCCCTTACTCCACAAATGGGAACGGGGATGACGGCTTGGAGGACGAGGGGAACCGGGTTTCGTGCGATGAGGAGGGCCCGACGTTGGTCGACTTGGGAGGCGGCGAGGCCGCGGTAGGGGAGGCTCGGATAGGACAGATTGTCCTGGCATCGCTGCGGGCTTCGATGACTCTCCGCCTTGAGCTTCTTTGGCTCGGCCTCGCTTCGATGACTCTCCGACCTTCGACTTGCCCGAGTCCCGGGCCGACCTCTTCTCCCCTTAGTTGTTGGCTCTGGGATCCCGTAAAGATATTGCGGCTCTTTCATTTTGAGACTCGCACGAAACACGCATACACCGTGTTAGCTACTAGGAAGGCAAAAACGATGAATACTTTACTAAGACGCGGAACAACGCCGATATTTAAACAAAGAAATATCATACTCGGCCTTGACACCATCTCATCTCGACGCTGAGCCTCGGCCCGATATTGGGCCACCAAGGAGCCGGCCCCAACAGTACCGTTCGCCCTCACATGGTCTATTATAGCGTCGATGGCTTTCCTTTCAGGCTTCAGCAGATTGGACCGCTCTACCTTATAGGTGCTAGGGGACACGTTGTGGTGATCTTGACACCAATACAAATTAAATTCCCAGTCGACTTTTGCGCAGTCCGGCCCTTTGAAGAACCAAGGAGTTGTGCCGGTTTAGCAACAACTTTAAAAAGTTGCTCTTGAAGCGTTTGAAAGAGTCGAGACCTGGGTAAACAAACGCCGGTTGGCTATTCCCGAATGGACGTCCAGCCCTTGAGCTCCTGGCTCTTTCCGAACGAGAGGTATGAGGGTGAAGAAGTAGAAGAACATAGAGGTGGTGCAAGGCGACCAAGGCTCATGCAAAACCACTCGAAGGCAATTAGGTAACCCCATCCATTGGGGAGTAATTGCGAGGAGCTACACTAAGGAATTGGAGGGTGGCCATTTGAAATTCGGAAAAGGGAAAGCGAATACCAGCATAGAAAAAGAAAAAGGAGTTGTGGCTCCCCTCCCTCACGGAGCACACAGGCTATTCCTCTTCCGGGAGACAGAGAGAGTAGGTGTTAGTATCTTGAACTGGGAGACCTTCCAAGTCTTCACTCGAAAAACAGGGGGATTTTTGCACAAATGTGGGAACTGAAAACAGGACTACGCGAAAATTCACTCAATAAAGAAATCTACCCAGAACTTCAACTAAATACAGACGCAATCTTATAGTGAAACAAAGGATCGTGAGCGAACAAAAGAAAGAGGCAGGGAAACAATAATACCTACCTAAGATATGGAGATGCTCGATGAAAGTTGTGGAATGAAGATGGTTCACGAGACGGATTATCTTCCGGAAAGTGAAAATCGTCAGGAGAGAATTTCTTCAAAACAACTTGGGTAAAATGGCACTGAAGGAGGCCTGGCGGGTATAAACCTTTCGAAAACCCAATCGACGGGGAAAAAGCGCCTTTTCATTCATTAGCAAGGCTGACGTGACCTTTTCATTTAATGCGCATTTGTCAGGCATTAATTATGCCAAGGGCTGTATAGGCCAGCACCCCCTCAATTCGGCTTCACGACAGTCGAGGGACGCCAGCTGGCAGAGGCTAATGATGACCTAGAAGAGGAATCGAAAGTAGAAAGCGCCCGGGTACAAGGGGAAGCGCTCACAGTCAAGTATCCCGGCTCACCGGTTAGGCTAATCAGCCTGAGAAAGGACCCACACTTGGAGGTTTCGACCGTGCAAGAGGCGAGCCCGGACTCCCGGATGGTCGAAGAACAACGAAATTTAAAAGCAAACATAACTCGGACCACATGTCTGGGGCAATTCAACCGTAAGACTTGTAACTCCGAGGTTGTTTGAAATTATGATAGACACCCTATCAAAGTAAAAGGGGTGGTACCGACTCCGATACAAAATCGGATTCAAGAACATGTCCACCCGGTTGACCAGAGACACTGACAACCCTACTGGGGCAAGGATATCATGTTACTCGCGATCAACAAAGACTCGGACTTCCGTACTTGACCAAACGAACATCTAAACTCGGTAGTTCGAGACCTGAGCAACCGAGCTTGGGGGCAACTGTTACGGACCTAGTCTAGGCCCATTATCTCACTGGCTAGTACAGGGGGCAACCCACTATCCGTGGGACCCAGCCATGACCTTGGACATGCACACACGATCCCGGACACGCACAGCACGATGACATGTACGGTGTGGCAGCCAAGGAACTAACTAACCAGTAGACTCTATATATACGAGAGGAGGAGACGGGCGCTGTGTACACAATCTCTTAGCCTTGACTAATCTACATTCAACACACGGCACACACAAGACCCCTTAGGCGAAACGCCTGCTTGTGTACCGTGATAATACCTTCTCCTGAACGCTTGTCCTATAAGCATACAGGAGGAGCACACAGATCCTATATCAAATCACCGGACCTTCAATAGGCCGGACATCTGAGTTCTGAACCAGAACATGTGGGCAGCACGTTAATGACAGTGGGGGGTGTAATAATTATCCCCCACCGCCTCTATTAGTCTTTTATATATATATATATGTGTGTGTGTGTGTGTGTGTGTGTAATAGTGTGTGTAGAGTGAGTTCAAGAGAGCAGCAGAATCAAGAGGGGGAGAGAGAGATAGGAATGACCGAAGAGGGAGAGAAAAGAGAAAAGGAGTTTATTTAAGGTACGTTATTTATTTTATAAAATCATTTAGGTAGTTAAATCAATTTCTTTTCAATAAACTTTCTTCATGAAAGTAGCTATACATATTTTTCTCTTTCTAATGAAGTTAATATAGTATTGATTATTGAAAATTTTGGGATTTGAATATTGATAAAGTTTTGAGTTTTGATAATAGAAGGTTGTATATATGAAGAGCACGATTAATAAGTAACTTTAATCGGTTTAGATTTCTTAGTTAGTTATTGTGGGAATTTAAAGTTAATTCCTATCTAAAAGAAACTAGGATTTGTGTCAAATAGGATATTTTTACCAATTAAATGAGAATTTAAGCATTTTGTTGGGTTACTGGAGGTATTTTTTTTAAGGTTTAATCGATTAGTTTTGCTAAATCTTGAAATATGTGAAATTATGAATTGGGATTTAAGATTTTAAATTAGAGATTGATATGATTTTGATTATATGGAGATTTGGATGTTGTTTAATAAATTGGGTTACACTTATAAAAGTTAGTATTAGGTTAAGAATTGAGGAATAGAGAAATTATCATTTTTCTAGAAAAACTAAAGTGAAATAATAGTTTAGTTAATTATTTAATTATGATATTAGTGATTATTGTTAATTCTATTAACATATAATTATATATTTATTTTTAAAGGGGACTGATTTCTCTTACGCTTAGTGTTGTGTCAAGAACTTGAGGTAACCACTTTCCACTCATTGTACTTGCTTGTATGATATTTGTGAGTGATTTTTGATCTATGAAAACGATGTTTTTAATGAAGTTGCCTTGTGGGATTTTATTTTAAAATGTGGCTGGTGAGATTGTTTTATTGATTTGATGTATTAATGAGCACTTTGAATTGGTTATTGAGACAAGAAATCATGATATTAAATGTTTTGAATAATGCACTTTTGTTATGACTTCTTGAATTGAAATAATGTTGTTATTTTAATGATTATTGAGACGATGTATTATTTTATAAATCATGTTTGGAATCTTATATATACATGCTAAGATTGTGATGATGTGGAGTGGTGATGGTCGTGGAGTGATGATGGGAGTTGTTGGGTATATAATACCACGTGGTATGCCACCACTCGGTGCACAGTGGATGGCTTTGACATTTTCAGGGCCCTTGGTATCACCCTTTTCCTTTGGCCGAGTTAAGGGTCAGCCCTTGGGACAATGACACCTTTCCATATTCGAAGGAAATGGAACCCATGGTGCGATATGAGTTATGTAGTCTTTGGCCGGGCTAAACCTTATCATCGGAGAGCTTGGTGCAGTCTTGTCACAGAGACTAAACCTATTATATTACAACCCATGGGTTCTGACTGCGGTTATAAGGGTGGGGGGTGATAAGGATTGTCAGGGTATTGACCTATTGTTTGGCATGTTATATATGTGATTCGTGATATAAAATTTGATTTAGAAATTGTGATCTGATAATTTTGTAAATTTGATATATAGTACTTTGTTATTTAAAATGTTCCACTTGGCACCTCACGAGCATGTATTAGCATTTACAATGAGCTGGATTGATGGTTACAAATATTTTTCAGGTGATAGTTCTCGTGTGGATCAATCAGGGAAGGCTTCAGAAGTTTAAGTTATTTTTGCTAACGGTAGTGCTTCCACTTTTTTTGGTATATGTTGAATTATTGTATATTGCCATGTCACTAGGGCTCACTTAGCATATTCTAGTACATTCTGGCAAATTTTAAAGAGATATTTAGTTTTAAAATATGGCCTAGTAAAATACAAAGCTTAAATGTGTGTATAAAATATAATTATGAATAGTTTAGTTAAGTTAATAATTAATAAACTGTCCTTTAAAATTGAGGATGTTACAAAAAGGATAGAAATGCCTTCTAGTTTGCTCAGAGGTGTTAGTTCTCTATGTGTTTTGATGATAACTGACAATTGTAAGCAAAATGAAGTTAGTGGTTTAAGTCAAAATGTTTTTAACTTGATCAATTTTAAACCAGTAACCTTCTATCATACGTGACTCGAGTTTAGAGTCATAAAACTTGAGTCAACTCAAGAAAGAGAGTTTGTCAAAGTATTTGAACTTAACTTGACTCGAGTGTTTGGTTGTAAAACTCGAGTCATTGCAAGGCAGAGAGCTTTCAAAGTATTTTGAACTCAAAGTGACTCGAACTTGTGCTATTTTAACTCAAGTCATATTTTGTGGACTTAAACTCATTTTCAAAATAGAAGTCCCTTACTTGAGCCTATGTCTATTAACTCAAGCATAGATTTGAAAACCTTTTACAAAAGAACTAAGTTGACTCGAGTTAGTCACTTAATGACTCGAGCTGACGCGATTTCAAACTTTTTCCAAGATGCTATTGACTCATGCTAACCTTAATTGACTCAGGTCAGCACTTGAGTTAAAATTTAACCTCGAGTCAAAGTCATACAGAGATATCTTCATTTAAATTTCAAACTTATTTTCAAAGAAGATGATCAGTGACTCGAGCCTAGAATGCTAAACTCGAGTTACCTGCTCCAGTTTGGATGAATTAAACTCGAGTGTAACGCATCTCTGTTTTACAATGGCGGCAAGAAATATGTATGAAAGACAAACTGCAGCTGTTGCACCAGTGAACTGAAAAGCATCCCAGATTCTGGGTATGAAATTTGCTCCCACGAAGATAGATACGATGAGGGCTATAGTGACTGACGCAAATCTGAAGTTATCCTGACCCAAAGGCCTTGCTGAGGAAAACAGGAGACCATCTATGTTGAGCCGCGTCGGATAAAACACAACTGGAAATACAAGAATGAGATGTGCAACATAGCTTATACGGACAAGATCATTCAGCACAGAGCCAAAAGAAATTCCAAGATCAGAATCAAAGTTGGCAAGCACATCATCGAGAGTTCCTTCACCAAATAATAAAAACCCAAAGAAGCTTGGTGATTCAAACAGTGCATGTTCTAAGGATCGGAGAATCTTCATACACAAAACATTATGAATTGTTTTACCTTTTCTGATTGACTTATGAGTGGAATTCGTGAGATATATGTTCACCAAAGTCTAGCATGAATCGTAGCAAAAATATCAAAGATACCAAGTGGGAAAATAAGAACGAAACATAGAGTTAAGAATTATCAGGTGGGAGTGATTGTGGAGACAGAATGAGGGATTCTTCGATCTTCAACTTCACTCTCAACTTCTTTTCCATCCTGATCTTCGATTTCACTCATATGGCTTCTCGCATCATGTTCGCATCATCTACGGCTTCTCGCTCAGAGGAAGAAGGAAAGCGGGGAATGTTTAAGCAAATGAGAGGCTCTGCAAATCCAAAAGGGCATGTGAGAGTGAAATAAAAGGAGGAGAGAGATGAGCATTTTAAATTTCAAAAATTTGAAATGACTGAGAAGTAAAACAATGCACAGAGCCAGATGAGAGCCGCACATGAGTTGACACTATTGAAAGGAACAGTAAATTAAGTCTTGATGAACAGTAACCGACTTATATTGTTATTGCTATTAAGTTGATATTGATAAGCAATGTCAAATAGTTCGACCATTCTATTGTAATACGTCCCATCATAGAGCCACATAGTGTGAAAAGTGGCGATTGCTTAGCCTCTGCCTTCCACCATTTCTTCCCAATAATTGTTGAGATTTTTTATGAACACAACAACGTGCAAGTTAACCGTAGAAAACAGATCCTTAAAACTATCGTGGTATCCTCTTCTTGTCCTCTTTGAAATCTTCTTGTACCATTTCAAGTTGGCCTTCATGTTTTGGGATACACTATTTCTTCTCTTTTAGCTCTTCCTTCATTGATAGTTCTTTTACCAGATTCTTCAGGTCACTTTCCTAACGAATCAATTTCAAAATCTAGGTTAGATGATTCCTCATTTATTTTAATTGACTTTTGCATAAAAATGGTAGAAATTTTTTGGGAAAATATCAGCGAGGTCCCAAAGAAGAGAAAAATAAAATATAAAAAAGTCTTAACTACAAATCCCCTATCAAAAAAGTCTCTAGGGACTTTTTTTATATTAATTACGGAATTCTAACATTAAAAAAGTCACATTGTCAAAATAGTTTTTGCTGTTTTTAAAATGGTTTTTTCTATTGTTAAAATTTTCCTATGAAAATATGGTTGTCAAAATGACTTTTCCTGATATCAAAATAGCTTTTCCTATTGTCAAAAATTTTCCAGGTTTCTAAAATTCTACATGCCGGAGGAAAAACTCGAAATTTTTTTGAAACCTGTAAAATTTTTGACAACAGGAAAAGTCATTTTGACAATAATATTTTCATAAGAAAATTTTAACAAAAAAAAAAAAAACCATTTTTACAATAGGAAAAATTATTGAGACTTTTTTGATAAGGGATTTGGGGTTGGAACTTTTTTGATATTTTTTCTCTTCCTTGAGATCTCATCGATATTTTCCCAAACTTTTTCCTAAAAAGAAAACATATAAAGATTTTCTAGAATATTATCAATTTACTCAGAAGGAATAGATATAAAGGTCTAAGGTACCTGTAGCAATTGAGGAAATCGTATGGCACATAGCTGCAAAGCGAGGCTTTTTAATTTCCTTGAGAAGATTATAATGAGGCATGTTGAGACCATCGAAGTCTTTACAAATGCCTTACGATTAAGATTTTCCACAATACTTCGCCATGCATCAATAAATATATTTTAAAGTATGCTGATCTTAAAAAATTATTTTACCGAATTGATAATAATTAATTATTTTTTTATAAATATTCAAATAAAGATGGCTAAAATTTTTTAAACTTGAAAAAAATATCTTTTTAGTCTGAAATATAATTAGTAGCAGTTAAATTGTTAGCAACATCTTTGTATGATCAAACATGTTAGAATATTAGGAAATATATCTCCTAATTATTAGGATCCCTTGATTAGTTCCCTGATTAGAGGATCTGATTAGAGGGTCTTAATTACTAGTTATGAGTCTTTATTAGCCTTTATTGTATTTCCTTATTTACCTTCTTTACATTCTTTGTTCTCCCTTGCTTTTCCTATATATATGTTGTAATCCTCTTCATCTAATAAGACAATATAGAGAGTGATTATATCTCTTACATTACAACATGGTATCAGAGCCTTGTTAGAAAAAAAAAATCAAAATCAGTTCTGTATTGTTTCTCGGTGCTGGTGACTTGCTGACCCTCCAGTGTTCTCTCCTCTGTGCTCCACCATCATTCCACAAGGAGGAAGACGAGTTTTTTCAACACACAGTTGAGAGACAGTTGGAGAGGTTGCGAGACACACAGTGCCAGGAGACAAAGATTCGAGGGACACCATTGTCTACCACACAATTGCCAGATCGTGGCTTTGTTCTTCTTCTTAACCACTCCGCTGTTAGTCACACCTTCGGTCTATTGATGTTTCACCGAAGGATGCTTGGACTGTGACTTCGGACCAGAGAAGGAAAGAGACCATCACAGTGGGAAAGAGACAGTGGAGAAGGATCTCGATCGACAAGGAGAGACCACTGCCACTATTTCTGTTTCTCACAACCTCCTTTTAAGTCATTCACTTCCGTCAAGTCAAAAGTAGAACCACGGCCAGCCATAGCCTTATCGTTGGGATTTTTCGTCGACCACCACTCGCAGAAGAGTCAGACCAGATCGCAGAAACAGACCAGCACCACTGTTGAAGGTTACTCAACCCCGCCGTTATCCTCGCCATCGCAGGGGACAAATCTGAAGCTCCTACTCTTGATCTAGGATCATCGCTCTTGGGTCCTTCGTCGGTAATCAGGGAGCAATACATAAATGGGTGTGCATGGGTTTCTGGGTTTGTGTGCCGCGAGTGGAGAAGAGCATGATGATGGAGAAAGAAAAGGTGCAGATAAGAGAAAAGTCACGTTGCACCAATTAGACCTAAAAGTTGTTCTCTAAAAAAAAAAGGCTGCAAATCAAAACGCTGCAGCTTTGATAGGGACCTAACTTTAAATGTTTGTGGCAGGACCAATCTGTCATTCCTCAAATTTGAAGATCAATCTGTCATTTATCAAATTGAGGAACCAAATTGTCATTCCAGAAATTTGTTGGCCTCTGAAACTCCAAAAAATGAGTACAAGCCCAAAACAAAATTTGGGACCTCTGAGACTCAAAAAGGAGTACAAGCCCAAACAAAATTTGGGACCTCTAAGACTCAAAAAGAAGTACAAGCCCAAACAAAATATGGGACCTCTGAGACTCAAAAAGGAGTATGAGCCCAAACAATAAAAATATGGGGCCGCTAAGACTCAAGAAGTACAAGCCTAAAGTTTTTGAAGATTGAAGTAGGCAGAACGAAGTTTGAAGAATTTCGAGGCAAGCTGTCTCCAGCTTGAGGGGGAGTGTTAGAATATTAAGAAATATATCTCCTAATTATTAGGATCTCTTGATTAGTTCCCTGATTAGAGGGTCTTAATTACTAGTTATGAGTCTTTATTAGCCTTTATTGTATTTCCTTATTTACCTTCTTTACATTCTTTGTTCTCCCTTGCTTTTCCTATATATATGTTGTAATCCTCTTCATCTAATAAGACAATATAGAGAGTGATTATATCTCTTATATTTCAACAAAACACTAGTAGCTTTTTACAAGATTCACAAGTTTTAGTAGCAGTTTAAAATAACTACTACAGAACCATGTGCCACACCAAACTTAATAGTGGCTGCCATATACGCTTGTTTGGGATGGCGTGTCATAGATTTAAAAAAAAAAAAAAAACCCCCAATAATGCCGGGGAGGTAGAGGAACATGTGAGAGAAAAAGACATAATTGGAGTTCATTTTGCTTTATTAAAAAACAGATGTATCACATAAATCATGTCCTTTATATTATGTCATTTTGCATCTAAATGTGCTTTTTCAATTATATCAGCCAAACAAGTTTTTTTTTTTGTTAAACTAACATTTTTATAAAAGGCTTATCCAGATATAAATTATATTATACAATCTGACTTTTATTTTAACTTGGGTTTTTAAAAGTCAAAGGAAATAAAAACACTTTTACCATTACTCCAAGACACCTACTAGTTGAGTGTTGACCTAGACTTTCCAAGTCGACCACGAGCAATAGGAATATTACCTATAAGAATAGAACTTGTTTTCAAATGCATGCCATTTTGTTTGGAAAACACTTAAGTTGTGATTTCAGAAGTTTTTTTTTTTTTCGTAAGTAGAGATAAAACTCTTCCCATATACTTATCTCATAAATCATAAAAGTTATTTTCAAAAACTAATCTAAACATTACACTTTTACAGATTCCAACACATGTCTCAAACACAACGTCATATACTCCCTCCGGTCCTAATTATAAGACATATTTAACCGATTTTGGGGAGATTAAGGAAATAAGTTAAATTAGTTAATTTTACTCATTTTCCTAAAATGTCCTTATATAAATTTAAAATGACCTAAGTAAAAGTAAATCAATAACTCCTACCACATGCCTCTCCAATCTTTTTTTTTTTCACATGCTATCTAATTGAAATAATGGTCTAACTATATATACATATATATGTGTATACATATAGATACACACACATATATATGTGTGTGTGTGTACATATAGGCACACATAGGCACACACCCCCCCCCCCCCACACACACAAAGATATACATGTATATATGTGTGTGTTTATATTTGTACACACACATATTGACAGACACACTCAAATATACATATATGTACACACACAGTACAGACACCCACATATATATATGTGTGTGTCTATATATATTTGTGCACACACACACATATATATTTGTATATAGACACACACACATATATATCTAAAAGTTTCGTTGACTGGAAGAGTATACACGTCCACATATATCTACTCACAAAAAATCAAACACACTTGAGAGAATAAAATAGGGGCGTTTTAGGAAAAAATTGACAATTATTAGAATGTTGTCTTATAATTAGGACCAAAACCAACTCTCAAATGTTGTCTTATAATTAGGACCGGAGGAGTATTAATTAATTAACACACTGATGGTTTACAAAATTTATTCAAAACAGAGTAGCTAAAATCCAAAAAACCACTTAGAGAGATAAAACATAAATTGAAAGCGCGGAATGACACAAAACCCTAATTTATGTTGAAGCCCTGGGTACGTAGATTATTTTGCCTCAATTCAAAAGCCAGCTAGTTCCTCAGAGGAAATTGTAAGCACCCTCCATGTACTTCTTATAATTGGTTGGATTCTTCATGAACTTGGCAAATTCAGTGTCATATGAAGCTCCCTTAATTCCAAAGTACTGGTGCCACCAACGCCGGAAGCTACTTCCTTCCAAGAAAATCTCTGGGGAAACTGCATAATCCTTTAGTGACTCGTAAACATATTTCTCGAACTCATCTAAACTATTCATTGCCTCTTGCTTCTCTGCCTCGTTGGACTCTGTGGACTTCAGTTTTTGGCATGAAATAAGGGCCTCTTCCACATGTGCCCAGAAGCAAGAATCCAATGTCAGTATAGATTCTACATTTTTTGTCCTGCCTATCGACTGAGATTCTTGATCTTCTTCCAACCATTTCTCTAGTTGTTTAAAATGCTCGGGTCTTCCTTCCTTTATGTAATCTCTTTTTCCATCCTTGTAGTAACCAGCAATGACTAATGGTTCGACCATTCTCCTACAATTGGTTCCAGCATAGAGCCATCGGGTTCGAAAAGTGGCACCTTCTTTCTGGGGTTGCTTTTCTGCCTCTTCCACCATGTGTTCCCAGTATTGATTGAGTTGTCTAATAAACCCGGTTACGTCCGCGTCAGGTGTAAATGTCTGATCTCTAAACCTGTCGTAGTATCCTTTTCCTCTCTTTTTCGAGTCCTTCTTGTACCATTCCAAGTTGGCCATCACTATTTTCATGTCATCCAACTTCTTGTTTGGGATAAAACGTTTCTTCTGTTTTAGCACTTCCTTTTTTAGTGCTTCCACCAGATTCTTCAGGTCGGTTTCCTAATAACACATCAATTTTGAGATCTAATTTCATTCACTTTTACATAAAAAGTGGTAGATTTTCGTTTTATCAAAATAAAAAAAAAAAAAAAAAGATAAAGATTTTCTACTACCAATTTTCTCATACGGATTAAAAATAAAGGTTGAGGTACCTGTAGTTTCAGCAATTGTGGAAATCCCAAAGCACATAATTGCAAAGCAAGGCTTTCCTGGAGAAGATTAGAATGAGAGATGGTTTGTCCATCAAAGTCTTTGCAAATTGCCTTACGATGAAGATTCTCCACAATTCTTCCATAATCACAATTTTGCGGTAATCCTTGATTTTGCAGTTGACTTGTGCGATTTAGAAGCATTCGAACAGAAACAGGGCTTTCGAAACATGAAGATCCATAATGAGAGCACAAAAGGAATATCCCAAAGGGACTGTACGAGTTGTTGGACATTGAGGAGGAAACTAATGGGTCCAAGAGAGAGGCTACATGTAAAAAGCAAGAGTTCCAATTAGAACTTTGCCATATGGCCTTTTGAAAATTTTGGTCTCCAATAAGTGGAGAACCAAAGGTGATGCAGAGTGGTCTCTTGTCTGATGTTGGGTTCATCTTCTCTAATAGCCATAAAGTGAAAAGAGAAGCAATTGATCCTCCAACACCATGCCCAGTAACAATCACTGGTTTTTTCAAATCAGCCTGCATTATTGAAAAAAAAAAAAACACACCTTAATGTCAATATCACTTGCTTGCTCAAGTTCAGCACTTTAATTTCCATTATACTAAATTTACATAGAGCTGCCAATGGGCCGGCCAGTCCTAAAGAACTAAACCTCTCAAGATGTTTTTTGCCCCTTATTTCTTTTTAGATTCCCATCTTTCAGAACCACAGAAAATATCAATAATAATTGACTCATCATGCAAACATCAGTAGAAATTAAAATATTTATCTCCTCCTCCTGCATCAATCAATAATAATTTACTGAAAGAAATTCATTGCCCGCTTAAACAGACTAGCCTTTTTAAGCCAAATTTTCTTTCACACCCTATAAAATACAAGACCGACCCTTAACTCAAACGGGTTTAAACGAGCTCAGCTCGTTTAGACGGCTCTAGATGTGGATGTCATTACTGAAATAAAGGAGAAATACTTACCTCAGATTTGAGCTGATGAAGCTGGGTTCGATATTGATTGAAGAGCGAAAATGCAGAGCGATTGAGAGAGAAATTGGGGTTTGTTTCGGGACAGATAAACTTGAAGGGGTTGTCATCAGTGTTTGAAAAAGGATGCAAATCAGGTTGATCTTGTTTTTGGGTAGTCCCAAATGTTATGACGGTCAAACCTGATTCGTTACTAACTACTTTCCAGAACAGATTCTGGTTTGAAGATTGGGCTTCTGCGTACAGATTGGAGATATGATTCCATAAAGAAGTGAGAATACCAGAGCTGGCAACATAAGAAGCAGACTCTAATCCACCACTAAATCTGCAATAATTAAAAAGAACAAGCATTTAATTACTCAAGAAATTAATTAGTAAGAAGCTGAAGTAAACAATCAGGAAATAGAAAAGCACATACGCTTGAGCTTGGTTCTGGGCCATCCTGAATCTTCGGACTGTTCAAGAGCAAGCAACCTGGAAGTGATGATCTTCTAAGCCTAAGTCGAAGAGAGGGAGCTAGTGGGGTTTTATATAGCTAGTCAGTGGGATTTTTACTTAGCCGAGAAGGAGGCTTTGATAAAGTTTAATCGGAAATTCCTAGGAAACTCAGTGCGAAAGTATCCAAGTCAATGCGCAGGTCTTGATTCTTGAAGTCTTCGTTTTTGTTTTCGTTATTATTCTTTTTTACATTTCTTTTAAATAGAGATGAACAATCAATAAATTAAATAACGCATGTCCTCTCTTTTCACGTCTAAAATAAAATGAATCCTTCCCTTTATACCCCAAAAAAACACAGTAAGGGCCGCTTGGTAATTGAGAAAGAAACGGTGGGGGAATGAAAAAAATAAGCTAGAGAAAATAAAAGGTTAACTCAAAGAGATACTCGTATTTGATTGTAGAAAATAAATTATAAATGTTTGAGCGGAGAAAAATAGTCTGATTTGTATACAAGATATAAAAAACCAGAAAAAATAAATACTAAAAATTTACATAATATTATTCCTCATAAAAAGTGCAAAAAAAAAAAAAAACAATACTCCCTCCGGTCCTAATTATAATATATATATACATGTATGCGTGTGTGTATTACAACCCACATACATATACTCACTAAAAACCAAACACACTTGAGAGAATAAAAAATGAGCATTTTAAAAAGAAATTGACAAAAACTAAAATGTTGTCCTATAATAAGAATCAAAACCAACCGCCAAATATTGTCTTATAATTAGGACCGGAGGGAGTATAATATAATATTGGTGCTTCATTGTCTTAATAATAAAATGTATTAAAGTAACTATTTTTATTTATCATTATTAGTAAATAAATAAATAAAAATTTAAGAATATGTACTAGATAATTTTATTTTTCAAAAATAAAAAAGTAAAATTTAAATTTTTAGGAGAATAATAATAAAGTCATATTATATATTTAAAATAAAAGCTCTAGAACAAAATTTATGTGAAAAAAAAAAATTACTCTACAACATAATGTTACCATATACAATACATAAAGTGGTCAACGATATTTTTACCATACAATACATTGTGTGGTGCAGTGGTGGTGGCCCCATATAATAATTCGTAGATAGTTCCGCAGGAAGTTCACGGAAGGGGATCCTCTCATTGTCCAATTTTCTGTCCATCCCTCATTGTCCTCATTCTGACCGTCCAAATCTTGATCCAAGGGGTCAGATTTATTTTGGCAAAAACCGCGCGCGGTAAACAAAACCGCGCGCGGTAAACAAAACCGCGCGCGGTTTTTGCCAAAATAAATCTGGCCCCTTGGATCAAGATTTGGACGACCAGGATGAGGACAATGAGGGATGGACAAAAAAATGGAGGTGAGAGAAACCGGACCCGGAAGTTCACTGGAAATGTGGGGAAGATTCGACTTTCTAAGGCGTATAGCGGGATCACAACTCACAAGGTCTTTGGATTCATTACATTCCGTTTTTTAAAAGAAAAAAGTAATTAGAGATAAACAATTATCTCTTTTATGGTCAAATAATATAATGAAGACTTGTTGGACAGTAATAAATGACAGATTCTTGTCGGAACATAAAATTAGAGGCAACAAAAGGAAAATAAAAATTTTAAAATAAAAAAGAAAAGAGGCAGTAAGAAAAAAAAAAGTAAAAATATGTTTTGGAAAGATATTTAATAGGTAAGGAAAAGATAGATAGATACACATTTAACCGAAGAAAAATATTGTTTAGTTTATATAAAAGGTAGAAAAAATTATTTATAACATGTATTAAAATAGCGTAATTTTATTAATCAATTATAAAAAAAAAGGAACAATACATTACATTACATTATATTATATTCCAAACAAAAAAAGCTCCACATGGCATTATTTAGACAAGAAAATCGAACATTAACAGGATATTTTTTTTTCCCTTTCAACATTAACAAAATACATTACACCTTATTTGTTTTTAAAATAAGTTTAAGAAATTTAAAAAAAAAAAATCCGTTTGAATAATTGTTCTAAAAAATACATTTGAAAACCAAAAACATAAAAATTTATTTGAAATAATTGTTCTTATAGCATAAACTAAGATAATAAGGGAAAATAATTGTTTGATTCAGTGGCGAACCCAAGAATTTTACTAACGGAGAGCGAAAATAAAAAATATTATATCAAAGAATCATCAAAACATTGATCTTTTATGCTATTTCGAAGCCTGTTTTTGATTATCTGAGTCTAGATCGGAGATATAATTCCATAAAAAAGTGAGACTAGAGCTGGCAACAAAAGAAGCAGACCCTAATCCACCACTGAATCTGCAATATAATAATGAAAAGGAACAAGCATTTAATTAGTCAAGAAATTAATAGTAAAAAGAGTAAACCATAGTAAGAAGAGTAAACCATCAGGAAATAGAAAAGCACATACGTTTAAGCTTGGTTCTGGGTCATCTTGAATCTTCGGACTGTTCAAGAGCAAGCAACCTGGAAGTGATGATCTTCTAAGGGCCCGTTTGGTATGAGGAATTTTTGAGGAGGGAAAAGAAGAAAAGAAATGAAAGGAAGAGAAGATTTTGAGGGATGAGGGAAGATGTTTTGTTTGGTAGGAAAAAAAAGGGGTAGTAGTTCGTAAAAAAACAAGAAATATATGTTTTACCCTCAAAAGTAATTAATTCAAAATGAAAAGGAAAAATGTTTTTTTTTTTGCTAAAATATATTTTAAAAAATATCCTTTTATCAAGTTCAATTTTGTCTAAGATGTTCTCCCATCAAGTTCGAATTTGTCTAAAAAAAAGAATTCCCTCCAAGTTTGAATTTGCCTAAAAAAATTTCCTACTAAGTTTGAAATTGCCTAAAATATTCTCCCGCCAAATTCAAACTTATCGCATAAGTTCGAATTTATCGTATAAATTTAAATTTATCGCATAAATTTGAATTTAATTCTATTTTCTTGCATTATAAAAAAATTACTTTATGAAGGGTAAATTTGTTCAAAAGTGTCACTATTCACATGAGAACTTGAGATCCCACTAATTTTGATGATATTTTATCTTCCCATATATAAGAGAAGATTGGTGGGCCTAAGATAGGTCCGGAACTTGGATTTTTGAGAAGATTTATCCAAAATACGTACCAAAGAAAGGAACTAGCTAATCTTCCTTACTAGCTAATCTTCCTTTCGGTTCCCACCGAATACCGGTAACAAACGGGCCCTAAGCCTTAGACAAAGAGAGGGAGTTAGTGGGGATTATATAACTAGTCAGCTGAGCGTGAAACTTACTTAATTTACCTGAGAAGGAGGTTTTGATAAAGTAAAATCGGAAATCCATTGGAAACTCCGTGCTACTGTACAAGTTGATACGCGGGTCTTGATTCTTTAAGTCTTCGTTTTTGTTTTCGTTATTATTCTTTTTTCATTTCTTTTAAATAGAGATGAACAATCAATAAATTAAATAACGCATGTCCTTTCTTTTCACGTCTAAAATAAAATGAATCCTTCACTTCATACAAAAAGAAAAAAAAAGTAAGGGCAGCTTGTAATTGAGAAAGAAAAGGTGGGAGAATGAAAAAAAAGAGACGAGAAAAAAGAAAAGGTTGACTCAAAGAGATACTCGAATTTGATTGTAGAAAATAAATTATAAATGTTTGAGCGGAGAAAAATAGTCTGATTTTTACAAAAGATATAAAAGAACAGAAAAAAATAAATATTAAAAATTTACATAATATCATTTCTCTTGAAAAGTGCAAAAAAATACAATATAATATTGTTGCTTCATTTTCTTAATAATAAAATGTATTCAAATAACTAGTTTTGTTTAAAATTATTATTAAATAAATAAAAAAATTTAAGAATATGTACTAGATACTTTTATTATTAAAAAAATAATAAGTTTTATGAGAATAATAATAAATTCATATTACATTATATATTTCAAATAAACGGTCTAGAACAATTTTTATTTTTATTTTGATACAACTAGAACAACATTTATGTGAGAGGGGGGAAAAATCTACAACATTATATTACCTTACAATACATAAAGTACTCAACAATATTTTTACCAAAAAGAAAAAAAGTACTCCCTCGGTCCCTAATTATAAGAGCAATTTAACCGATTTTGGGAGAATTAAGGAGATGAGTTAAATTAGTTAATTTTACTCATTTTCCTAAAATGTCATTATATAAATTTAAAATGACACAAGTTGCCCTAATTATAAGTGTTTCTAATTTGCCTTATGTTAGATATCCATGACATATTAGTTTATTTATGTATATTAGTTGCTTTTTATATAATCATGTGTATACATATATGTGTATTCATATAGATCTATCTACATACATACAGACACACACTCATATATCTACACACACATATATATATGTTTATATATGTGTGTGTGTTCACACATATATATCTACACATATATATATATTGACACACATAAACACAAATATACATATATGTGTAAACACACATATATATAATGTTCCTAATAATAAGTATAAAATAGGGGTATTATAGGAAAAAATTGACAAAAGTTAAAACTTGCTCTTATAATTAGGACCAAAACCAACTCCAAAATTTGCTCCTATAATTAGGGACGGAGGGAGTACTAAACAAACATATAATAATTGTGTGGTGGCCCCATATAATAATTGATAGATAGTTACATAGGAAGTTCACTGGAAATTGTGGGGAAGATTCGATTTTCATAGTCTTTGGATTCGTCTTGACCAAAAAAAAAGTATTTGGATACACAATTATGTCTTTTATGGTCAAATATAATGAAGACTTAGCTTGTTGGACAGTAATACATGACAAAGATTGTTGTCGGAACATAAAATTATAGCCAAAAAAAGGAAAATAAAAATTTTAAAATAAAAAAGAGAAGAAGAAAAGAAGCAGTAAGGAAAAAAAAAGTAAAAATGTGTTTGGAAAAGATAGATAGATAGATACACATTTAACCAAAGAAAAATATAGTTCAGTTCATATAAAAGGCAGAAAAAAATAAATAAATAAAATGTATTAAAATAATGTAATTTTATTAATCAATTATAGAAAAAAGGAAAAATACATTAATTTATTACTCTCTCTGGTCCTAATTATAGGAAAACATTTGAGAGTTGGTTTTGGTCCTAATTATAAGACAACATTCTAATTTTTATCAATTTCTTCCTAAAATACCCCTATTTCATTCTCTCAAGTGTGTTTGTTTTTGGTGAGTATATGTGTGTGGGTGCATAGATTCTTCCAATCAGTAAAACTTTTAGATATATATGTGTGTGTATTTATATATGTATACATGTATGTGTGTCTACACAAAAATATATATAGACACACACACGCACATATGTGGGTGTGTGTGTGTCTACACTCAAATATATATAGACACACACATACACACATATGTACATCTGTGTGTGTCTGTTAATATATATGTGTGTGTGCGTGTATATATGTATATATATAAACACACACATATATATACATATATATCTTTGTGTGTGTGTGCATATATATGTGTGTAGATATATGTACACACATATATATCTATCTATATACACATACACACATATATATATATAGTAAGACTATTATTTCAAATTAGATAACATGTGGAAAGGAAAATCTTAGGTTGAAGATGTATGTAGTATGAGCTATTGATTCACTTTTACTTATGTCATTTTAAATTTATGAGTAAATACCATTTTGGGTCACTGGAAAAACACGCTCTACCCATTTTGGTCACTGAGTAAAAAAATGTCATTTTCGATCCTTTTTAGGGACTAAAAAGGATTTTTTGGGAATTTGTGAGGGATTAAAATTCCCTCAAAAAATGACTAAAAGGACTAAAAGGGACCTTTTTTTTACTGTTTAAGGACTAAAAATGACATTTTTTTTACTCAGGGACCAAAATGGGTAGCGCGTGTTATTTTAGGGACCAAAAAGGGTATTTACTCTAAATTTATATAAGGACATTTTAGAAAAATGAGTAAAATTAACTAATTTAACTTCTTTCCTTAATCTTCACAAAATCGGTTAAATATGTCCTATAATTAGGATCGGAGGGAGTACATTATATTCCCAACAAAAAAGCTCTACATGGCATTATTTACACAAGAAAATCGGACACTAACAAAATACTGTTTTTTTTTTAGCTTTCAACATTAACAAAATACATTTGACCTCATTTGTTCGCTACTTTTACATGCAGCAATTAACGTGGAAATATGCCAAGCAAGAGAAAAGTTGAACAGTCCATACAGTAAAGAAGTTAATTCATTACACGCAGTCCTCTATTTGTTACAATCATTGCCAACGATCTCACATCAGATCTATTCGTTTTAATTTGTGTTGAAACAGTTTTATAAAATTATTAATGGGTCAATTACATTAATTAATTATTTAATTGGTAAATCGGTTCAGTATTAAATATAGATTCTATATTCGTCTTATCTATCGACTAAGATTTATGATCATTTTTCAACCACTTCTTTATCCGCTTAAAATGCTCAGATCTTTCTTCATTCTTTTTTCATTAAGTAGTCTCTTTTTCTATCCTTATAATAATAAGCAATGTCAAATAGTTCGACCATTCTCTTGTTATACGTCCCATCATAGAGCCACATAGTGTGAAAAGTGGCACCTTCTTTTTGGGATTGCTTAGCCTCTTCCACCATTTCTTCCCAATAATTGTTGAGATCTTTGATGAACACAACAACGTGCAAGTGAACCGTAGAAAACAGATCCTTAAAATTAGAGTCACATTAGGTGCCCAAACTTTAGGTGTCCCTTATGTGCTCATACCTCTCTATTAGAGAGATGGACATTTTTTTTTTTATTTTTTTTTTAAATTTAAATTACAAGTTGTTTTCTGAAATTTTTTTGCACCCAATATCTTAATTTAATTAATTTCCAGTCCTGTATTCAGAAATATTTGTCTGTAACACCAGTATCATGGAAACTAATTAATTTGAGATACTGAGTGTAATTTTTTTTTTTCCAGAAAGCAGCATATAATTTAAATCTAAATAAATATAATATATAAAAAAAATTAAAAAAAAAATATATGTTCATCACTCTAATAGAGGTATGAGCACATAAAGGGCACATAAGGTTTGGACCCCTAATGTGTACTCTTAAAACTATCGTGGCATCCTCTTCTTGTCCTCTTTGAAATCTTCTTGTACCATTTCAAGTTGGCCATATTTATTCTCATTTCATCCAACTTCATGTTTTGGGACGAATTGTTTCTTCTCTTTTAGCTCTTCCTTCATTGTTAGTTCTTTTACCATGAGGTCACTTTCCTAACGCATCAATTTCAAAATCTAGGCTAGATGATTACTCATTTATTTTAATTGACTTTTACATAAAAATGGTAGAAATTTTTTTCCTAAAAAGAAAACATATAAAGATTTTCTAGAATATTATCAATTGTCCCAGAAAGAATAGATATAGAGGTCTAAGGTACCTGTAGCCAAAATCGTATGGCACATAGATGCAAAGCGAGTCTTTAATTTCCTTGAGAAGATTATAATGAGGCATGTTGAGACCATCGAAGTCTTTACGAATGCCTTACGATTAAGATTTTCCACAATACTTCGCCTTGCATCAATAAATATATTTTAAAGTATGCTGATCTTAAATAAATATTTTACCTTATTGATAATAATTAATTATTTTTTATAAATATTCAAATAAAAATGGCTAAAATTTTTAAAACTTGAAAAAATTATTTTTTATTCTGAAATATAATTAGTAGCAGTTAAATTGTTAGCAACATCTTTGTATGATCAAACACTAGTAGCTTTTTACAAGATTCACAAGTTTTAGTAGCAGGTTTGACCAAGTGCAGCGGCGTAGCTACGTTGGCGCAGGTGTACGCACGTGCGTACACAAAGTTTCAGGTTTTTTTTAATATCAATAAATGAAAAAAACGGTACATACAACATACCTAAATCTCATCTGCATCTCGTCCTCCCCCTTCTTGGCCGTCTCCAACCTAAATCTCAATCTCGTCCCCCCTCTGAAGTGTCTCCTGTCTCCTCCATCGCCCATTCATCTAGTCTTAATTTTCTCTTAATCTCTTTCTTGTCCATGCCAAGCCCTCTCCTACTTCCGTCTGCAAGGTGCCGCTGATTTCTAATCTGAGACAGATTGTGGCCAGAGGTGTAGCAGCGGTTATCGCAGCCACAGTGAGTCACTCTTCTTCATCTTTACTCTTTTTCTAGTTGCAACCTTTTGATTTGATACAAAGGCACAGGGTATGCGAAGGTGCTTAATTCTGCTATACCTTCAGGACCCTGAAATTGGGATTTAAAATTTAGTTGTTTAGTGTCTGGGAGTATTTTACTATTATCCTCCTTATACCCTAACTGTTTCTTTTTACGCACAGGCTCAAAGTCTCCAAGAGTTAGAAGACTGCATCAGAGGGACGGTTTCCTTCAATTGCCCAGAGGTCAGTGTCTTAGATGCATAAAACTTTTATGTCTTTATGTAATTTCTTGTTTTATACCTTATGGGAAATGTTGCTGACTATCACGGTTTTAGTTTCAAGGCTCTTAATTCTATTTGGGCAGACCTAATAGATATTGATGCACAAAGAAAGAAATAAATCCAATGGCTACAATATTTTATTTCATTTGTGTTGTTGGATGAAAATTTAGTTATACCCTTGTTTGTAGGGAGAATCTTGAAATTCTGATAACGTGGTTTGATGTCTTGTGTTATATCTGATTACTCCGTCATTGTCCATCATATGATGCATAGGGCACCAGAAATGAGATATTTGCTATGCAACCAGCACTGATTCAAGTTTCATATATGGGATTCCCTAGAACTATTGGGGCTACTTATATTGACTACTTGGTCACTGATGAGGTTGGACCACTTGCAGACTGATTCAGTTTCATTTTTCTTGGTATTGATTCATCTGACAGATTGTTCTTTTGCTGCTTAAAATTTCTTTCAGTTTGTTTCTCCACTGCAGTATGCACAGATCTATTCTGAAAAGCTGGTTCATCTCCCCCACTGTTACTTTGTAAATGATTATAAACAGGTTAGACTTGTGGACTAGTAAAATTTAAAACACTGTCCAATTCCAATGTGTGGTTGTCTACGTGTGGATACTTGGAATTTATTTTATTTTTTTTGCTCCACCGTCTCTATTCAAAAAAATCAGGATTTGTTAGATCCTAAGTGCCAGCACAAACGATCAGATTATGGTCTGCCGGAGAGTAAATTTATATTTGCATGCTTCAATCAGTTGTACAAGATGGATCCTGAGATTTTTAATACATGGTAATGTTGGGTGTTCGTTGATTTTGGTTTTGTTACTGTTATTGTTAGTATCAAAATTTGGTAGTTTATACCAAATAGTTTGCTCTAAATTGTTGGTGTATGCAACTACTTTCTCATTCTCATTTTATTCCTCATGTTTGCGTAATCGGATAAACGATGGTTTAACTCATGTATGCTAACTTATGTTAAACGTGATACGTTTGATAAGATTGATGATGAAGATATAATGCAATATTTTCAAGGAATGAAGAATCAAATAATGCTTTTGTAATCGTTCTATTGTAATAGTTTAGTTGACTCTTGATTATTATTTTTCTATGTTAAGTTGAAGTTTTCTTTTCTTTTCTTATCTATATTCTTTTATTTTTTAATGCATTTAAAACTTTATTTAAAAAAAAAATTTTGGGGGCTCTGTCCTCGAACCCCCAAATACTAATTGTCCGGACACAAACATAAAATCCTGGCTCTGCCACTGACCAGGTGGGTAGTAGTTTAAAATAAGGATTAAGGTGTAGATTGGCCAACAAACTACTACCTGAGAAGCATCTGGCACAAACATTATTTGAGATTTGAGGGTACCTTAATTATCAATCAACAATTAAAAAGTGAAAAAGAAAACACAAAAAGTGAAAAAACACAACGTCGTTAAACTACATGGTGGTCACTGTCTTGGCAGGTTTCACTTTTTAATTGTTTATTGATAAGTAAGGTACCCTCCATTAATATTTGTGCCAGATGCTTTTTGGGTAATAGTTCGTTGGTCAATCTACACCTTAATTTTTAAAATAACTACTACATAACCATTTGCCACGCCAAATTTAATAGTGGCTGCCATGCACGCTTGTTTGGGATGATGGCGTGTCATAGAAAAAAGAAAAGAAAAATAGAAGACCCAATAATGCCGGGGAGGTAGAGGAACATGTGTAAAAGAAAAAGACATAATTGGAGTGCATTTTGGTTTATTAAAAAAGAGATGTATCACATAAATTATGTCTTTTATATTACGTCATTTTGCATCTAAATGTGCCTTTTCTATTATATCAGCCAAGTTTTATTTTGTTAAACTAACAATTTTATAAAGGCCTAACCTGATATAAATTATATTATACAATCTTACTTTTATTTTAACTTGAGTTTCTAAAAATCAAATGATATAAAAACACTTTTACCACTACTCCAACACACGCCTACTAGTTGAGCGTTGATCTAGATTTTCCGCGTTGACCAGGAGCAATAGGAATAGTGTAATACCCTAAAATTTGAATTAGGGAAAATGTCATAATTATCTTATTTTCTAAGGTAATTTCTAAAGAAATTAGAGGGATTAAAAGGCCAAAATTACTAAAATGCCCTTGTGAGGTATTAAAAGGCTAAAAAAATGTATTTTAGGGTTATATAATGCCCTGAAAATACCGTGATAAATACCAAAAGGCAACAAAATAATTATTAAAAATTAGAGAGTATGTTGTCTCTAATTTATACAATTTTTGGGATTTATTTCCCTGGAAAATGGTGAGGGAAAAATTAAAAAGTATTCCGGGGTCATTGTTGACCCCGTGATTTTTAATATTTTATGTAAAGCATAAAATATCAATGTAAGTCTAAGTGTTGTGAGGAAATAATTATTTCTAAATAAGAAAATTATCAACAATTAGTGGGGGATTAATTAAGTAATTATTGGCTAATTACTTAAGCTTGAGCAAAAGAAAATCCAAAGATAATTATGTAAAACCCCAAAATTAGTGGTAAATGGCTAAAAATTAGCATAAATATATTTGCTAATTAATTGGAAAATATGGAGAAAAATTGATGAGATTGAGTAATTTTGAGCCTAAAAACAAGTATGGACCAATAGAAAATTTTTGAAAAAAATTATATAAAAAAATTATTAAATAATTATTTTATATAATAATTAAGTAATAAATAAATAAAATTAAAAACAAAAATTTGTGTGTGTGTGTGGACATGAGGGGAGGAAAAAGAAAGAAAAATGAAAATAAATTAAGGAAGAGTGTAAAAATAAAACTCTTAATTAAAAATAATTAAGTGTAAAAGTAAATAAACACCGATAGGAATTGGATCCTATCTAGAGAACCAGGAACATGATTTCTAAAGTCAGTAAAGAATATGAAAGAGTGGATTTTTATCTTGAAATAGACTGTTCCAGGTTAATTAGAGATCGGTAGAGCATTTTGATAATAAGGCGAAATAGGTTAATCTGTGAAAAAGGCAGATAGTCACAGATTTAGAATTTGAAGGAAATAAATCATAACTCAACATCGGGAATGAGTTGAGAATTTCTGGACATATTTGGAATCGGTGGATTTTGTCCAGAGGTTGGCGATTTGAAGTTCGTTTAACCGTAGCAGAGCACGTTTTAGAAACTTGGTGAACCGTTGGAACCCTGAATGGAATCAAAAATTAAGTTAACCTAGATACTTTTGAAGAGAAAGAGAATATCTTCAAAGTTGTGAATCTAGAATTTTGAGATTTTCCGAGATTACGCGAATCGAACACCGATCGGGGAACTTTATCAGATAAAGCTCCATAAAGCAAGAAGCTAATGATCATTCTCTTGACTTTTTGTAGAGGGCAGGTCGTCCAAAGGCATCCCATGGCCAAGAGTGATTCTTCTAAGAAACCCTAGAATGCATGGTTGATATGGAAGGGAAAATTACAAGTTTGGAAAGTGAAAATTACCAAGTTGGCACAATTTGTGCCTATAAATAGGCATGAGTTCCTCTTCAATTCTCACACCATTTTCACAAGCCAAGGCCGAAAATAGAGAGGTTTTAGAGAGAGAAGCTCTGGGGAAATTTGCAGCGAAGCTCTGGGTAAGTTTTTCGGTACTTAAGTTTTCGTAGTTCTTTCGGTAGTTAGAGTAGAAATGCTAGTTTAGTCTTTAATCTTCCAAGTATGATTAGATATCATATGATAGGGGTATTTTAGTCATTAATTTCGAAAATCATGATGGGGTCGGAGTTATGGCAAAATTTTGGAAGATTAGTGTTAAAATAGCGAAGCTCTGGCGAAATTCATAGATTAGGGGCATCAGGGGCAAAATGGTAATTTTTACCTAAAATGCCTGTTATGATGTGAATCATTAATTAATATGATTTATATCTCGAAAATTATGTTGGAGTAGGAGTTATGTTGAAATTTTGGGAAATTAGGGTCAAAGTAACGAAGTGCTGGCGAAATCTGCTGATTAGGGGGTCAGGGGTAAAATGGTCATTTTGACTAAAAATGTCCGTCGTAATGATAGATCCTTAACAAGTAGGTTGTTATATTGATAGGATATCTCTGATAAGGTTCGACCTTTGTCGTGCCGTATTAGCTAGAAATACGAGCAATAGTCAACGAATGTACGTTCGCGTCTTGTAACACTAACTCGATGTTTATTGTATTCATGTATATTGTACGTACTCTGGTTGTACTATTGTACGTACTCGACCGTACTATTGTACGTACTCAGATTGTACTATTATGCATCATGCACTGTACTCGATTGTACTATTATCTGTACTCACGATTGTACTATTGTTTGTACTCCGGTTGTACTATTGTCATGTCATGCCTATTATCTGTCATGCACAGTACTGCGATTTTACTATTATGCGTACTCATTGTACTATTATCTGTACCCATTGTACTACATCACGTCATCATTGTATTGTCTATGCCATACATATCGATATGTATACCACATGTCGGCCAGTAGTAAATGTTGCCAAAATTCTATGAATGTCTATCGTACATATATGATATATGTAAACATGAGGTTAACCGTTACCTGGGGTTCGATGCATGGACCTCGGCTCTTAACAAGCCGGGGTCGGAAGGACTAAGGACCAGGGATAGAGCAAGCGGGCGCATAGAAGACCGGGTGAAGACTTCTTTCCGTTGTTATGTACTTTTGAAACACTTCTTGTACCGCTGTTTAAACAGCAAAACATGCTACCATGGGTATTTTAATATATATATCAGTTACTCAATCGCTCCGGTGCTCTACTCTGATGTTTACAAATGATGTTTTTTTTTAAAAAAATTTATACTGCTTGTGAAGACGGGATGTTACAAATAGTACCCATAAGAATAGAGCTTGTTTTCAAATGTATGCCATTTTGTTTGGAAAACACCTAAATCGTGATTTCAAATTTTTTTTTTTACAAGTCGGGATAAAACTTTTTTCATATACTTACCTCATAAATTATAAAAGCTATTTTCAAAAACTAATATAAACATTACACTTTTACATATTCCAACAAATGTCTCAAAGCCTTATGTGTCTTCATCTGCAATGTAATATATACGTATATTTAACTCCTTATTTATTTATTTTCACAAACACAAGTAACGTCATATATTAATTAACACACTGATGGTTTACAAAATCTATTCAAAACAGAGTAGCTAAAATCCAAAAAACCACTTGGAGAGATAAAACATAAATTGAAAGCACGAAATGACACAAAACCCTAATTTATTTTGAAGCCCTGGGGACGTAGATTATTTTTCCACAATTCAAAAGCCAGCTAGTTATTTTTCCACTGCTTATTATTTTTAATGATCATAGCATCTTGGAATTGTAGGGGGGCCGATAGCCGGACCTTCCCTTTAATTATCAAAGATATTTTAAGTAAATATTGTATTAATATTCTCTGTCTTCTGGAGCCCCGCATTAGTGGTGATAGAGCTGATAAGGTGTGTCGTAAAATTGGTTTTTCTCATTGGATCCAGGTTGAAGCTAGTGGCTTCTCTGGGGGCATTTGGATTCTTTGGAATAATGACTCTTATGATATTACTTATCTTGCCTCTTCTACTCAAATGCCCCACTGCCAAGTTCGGGATCACGTTCACAACTCTTTGAGCCTTGTGACTGTGGTTTATGGTGAAACTAACTATATTAGTAGAAGCTCTTTATGGAACTCTCTCCGGTTGCTTGCGACCAATTCCACCCTTCCATGGTTAGTCTTGGGTGATTTTAATGCCTACATGTCACCTAATGACAAACTTGGAGGGGTCGAGCCTTCATGGGTCTCAATGAAGCAATTCAGAGATTGTGTTGATGATACCGAGCTCTTAGAGGCTAAGACCTATGGAGATAAATTTACTTGGGAAAGAGAAGGTCTTAAAGAGAAGCTTGACTGGGTCTTCAACAACCTCAGTTGGCTAAACTATTTTCCTCTTTCTACTGTCCGTCATGAGCTTAAATTTAAATCTGATCATAGGATTGTGGTTGTGAACTCTAATCCTTCACATCAAAGGCGAAGTTTTCAAAAACACTTCTCCTATCAAATTGCGTGGTCCTTGGAAAATGATTTTAAAGATCTCACTTCTCTATCTTGGCAAGGAAAAAACTAGGTTGATGGCCTCCAAACCTTTCGTAATTCTGCTTCTGAATGGAATGTTAACCGTGTGGGCAATTTCACCAGCAAGAAAAAGAATCTTATTCGTCGTCTGGAGGGAATTGATAGAATTAGGAAGATGAATGTGCAGTCTGGTTTATTTCGGTTGGAGAAGCAATTATGGAATGAATTTCACAAAGTGGCTACTCAAGAGGAAATCACTTAGTTCCAAAAATCCAGAAGCCAATGGCTTCAAGGAGGAGATAGGAACACAAGGTTCTTTCATACCCCAGTCATGATTAAAAGGAAAAAGCAGCGGATTGGGGGATTTTGAATGATATGGGGGAGTGGGTTGAGGACCATGATACGGCTAAAATGATGGCTCATGACTTCTTTCATAATCTCTACACCCATGATGCTAACGTTAAAAATCCTAATGGGTGGTACTCTAACTTTCCTGCCATTGATGCTACTCAATTGAGCTCCCTATCAAGTAAAGTTAGCAGAGAGGAGATAAAAAATGATGTTTTTGATATGGGACCTTTTAAAGCTCCGGGCCCTGATGGTCTCCAAGCCCACTTTTTCCAAACCCAGTGGAATGTTGTGGGTGATAAAGTTTGTGACTTCATTGAAGAATGCTTCAGTAATCCGACATTAATGTCCCGCATAAACCAGTCCAAAGTGGTTCTCGCCCCTAAGGTTGATAACCCTTCTTCTCTAAAGGACTTCCGCCCTATTTCCCTTTGTAATGTGAGCTTTAAAATTATTAATAAACTTCTGGCTAATAGATTTAAAAAGTTTATGCCTCATCTCATTAGCTAGGAGCAGTGTAGTTTTATTGCTAACAGATCCAACTGCGATAATGTTATCATTGCCCAAGAAATCATTCATACCATGAGGATGAATGGTAAGAAAAAAGGTTTCGTGGCTATCAAAATTGATATGGAAAAAGCCTTCGACAGATTGGACTAGGGATTTATAAAAAATACCATTATCTGCTTGAATTTGGAAGCTAACCTTATTGAGCTCATTATGACTTGTATCTCAACCACCTTAATGTCCATTCTTTGGAATGGTGATGAAAGCCCTATTTTTTCCCCTTCGAGAGGTGTTAGGCAGGGAGATCCTTTAAGCCCTTATATCTTTGTTCTTTGTATGGAGCGTTTGGGTCAGTCTATTAAAGCTGAATGCGAAGGGCGACGCTGGAAACCCTTCACTTTCAAACGTGGAGGCCCTCGTATTTCTCACTTTTTCTTTGCTGATGACCTCATCCTCTTCACTGAAGCCTCTGCCTCTCAAATGGAAGAAGTTTGAAAAGTGATGCAGAGTTTCTGTGAGGTTTCTGGGCATAGAATCAACTTGAACAAATCTCGTATGTTTTGTTCCAAGAACGTTAATTTTAATCGTGCCCTTGAGTTGAACCAGATCCTCGGGATTGGGCTTACTTATGATCTTGGAAAATACTTGGGTGTCCCTATCATTCATAAAAAAGTAACTAAAGTCACTTATTACCCTATTATCCAGTGTGCTCGGAAAAAGTTGTCCACTTGGAAAAGTAAACTCCTGAATGCTGTTGGTCGATCGGTTCTTATCAATTTTGTGCTATCTTCTTTGCCTTCTTACTGCATGCAATCTTCTCTTCTTCCGCTTTTCACAATTAACGAATTAGAGAAGATTTCAAGGAATTTCCTTTGATCCCAAGATGAAGATGTGAGGAAAATGCATCTCATTGCTTGGGACAAAATCTCGCAAGGAAAGAAGCAAGGAGGTTTGGGCTTCAAGAACCTTCGACGCCAGAATAAGGCATTCATTATGAAACTTTGTTGGAGTCTCTTAACTAAACAAGATGCTCTCTAGGTTAATTGTTTTTGGTCTAAGTATAACTGTGGTAATCATCATGTGCCTAAAGTTTCGAAGAAAAAGGTCTCTTCTGCTGCCTGGAAAGAGATTGTTAACGTCTAGGATAAGTTTATTAGGGGTGTTGGGAAAAAGGTCAATAACGGTAGGGGAACTAAGTTTTGGTCTGATCTTTGGCTACCCCTTGACCAGCCTATCATTACCTCGCTCAAAACCCAACCTCTATTAATGTTGAGGAGACGGTGCGGGACCAGCTATCACCTAGTGGAAGTTGGGATCTGAATAGATGGCAAGGGATTATTCCACCTGGTATTATAAATATGATTACAAAAATGTACCCACCTAATAATAGCTCCCCTAATCGCTTTACTTGGAGGGCAGCTAAGGATGGTTGCTTTACTATTAAATCTGCTTACCACTACCTTTCTGATGTGGAGGGGGTAATGCTAGCACCTTCTGGACTCAAATGTGGAAATGGCCTCTCCTTGAAAAAGTCAAATTCTTTATGTGGCAAGTGAGTCATGAAAGGCTTGTTACTAACTCTCTCAAAGCCCGTCGTGGTCTTACGAATCAAAACACTTGTCCTTTTCATTGTAATAATGAGGAGAGTGTGATCCACATAATCAGAGATTGTATCGAGCTAGAAGCTTATGGCTTCAGATTTTAAAACCTAACTTTTGTTCTCAGTCTTTTGCAGGTAATTTACAGGGTTGGCTCAACTGGAACACTACTAATGTTAGTTCTATAATTGGTTTTGATGATAACGGACAATTGTAAACACAGATGGAAGTTTGTCTTTGTAAATTGAAAAACTTACTGTCAAAGGAAAACTCGAGTTTTGACTTGACAGAGAAGAGCTCAAGTTTTTGCAATGAAAGGCAAACTCGAGTTTAGAAATGAAAACTCAAGTTTTGATCATACAGAGAGCCTCTGAGTTTTTCACTGACAAAGCAAACTCGAGTTTAATTTAACAAACTCGAGTTTTGACAAGACAGAGAGCTATCAAGTTTTTCAAACATACCAAAACTCCAGTTTCCATTTGGAAACTCGAGTTTAGGCTACACAAAGAATTCTCTAAGTTTCCAAGCTTTAATGGAAACTCGAGTTTACTTTGAAAACTCGAGTTTACATCATAAGAGAACAATGCTCGATTTTGATCTTGTAAAAACCTTATTCTTCGATTCAACAAAGTTTTTCAAAGTTTTCTCATAAATGAGGAAACTCGAGTTTAGTTTTGGAAACTCGAGTTTCGGCCTTACAGAGAAGTTTCCATAGTTTTCAAAGAATGAGAAAACTCGAGTTAAATTATGGAAACTCGAGTTTTAGTCAGGCAGAGAGCTCTGCTAATTTTGAACATTTGAAAACTCCAGTTTTGAAATGGAAACTCCAGTTTTGAGTTTTTGGACTAAAACATGATTTCTCATCAAAAGTCCAAAACTCCAGTTAGTCACTTAATGACTCGAGTTTTGCACTGTTCACAAAACATGTCTAAATGACAAATCGCGATATTCTCCTCTATAATGAGAAAACTCGAGTTAAGATTTTGAAACTCGAGTTTAGGCCTTTTACTGAAACATGAAAACTCGAGTTTGGAAGAGCTAACTCGAGTTTACATCGCTGAATTCAAATTTCAGATTACACGAATTTGTGAAATCTTTATGTTTGATCCTGATACTTTATATCATCACTCATTACTATTCCTAACTTTGTTTAATCAGTTTGTTAGTGAGTTTCAGATGGTTTAGACAGGATTAAATGGAGAATTAGCATAAAGCATAAAGTTAAAGTCAGAACATTAAATGCAAAGTGCAGAAAACTTGCATGCTTCGGACAATCATTCTCCACACGTTTTGAAGGAATTAATGTTTCCTTTCCTCATCCAAGACTGCTCTTCCAACGGATTAAAAGTCGGGAAGTCAACCCCGAACTTCGCAAATTTGGATTAACCAAAGAGTAGAGAGAGAAGAAGACCAAAACCTTCACTAATCATCTTCCAATGTTGGCAACGGTCACATTAGGATTTATAACGGTCATTTAATGATCTCTAGCTATAAATAGAGATGCATTCAATTTCTCTCAACAACAAATCTGTGAGAAAACGAAAATCATTAAAGTTTTAACTACTCTTTGAGTTTTCTTGTGTAAAGTATTTGTTGATACATTCATACTTCAGTGTTTATCTTATCTACTCTTAGAGAGAGTTTCTTGATTGTAAATCATTTATAGTAAAGTATCTCAAGTCAAGGGGACTTGGAGATTGGGTTATTGATTACAACTTGTAAGGGGGAGTAAGTTCTAGTGAGAGAATTACTCTTGAGTGCAGAGTGTGTAATCAATCTTGATAGTGAGAAATCTCAGAGAGTCTGGGGACTGGACGTAGGTCAAGAGGTTAGACCAAACCAGTATAAATCCTCGTGTCTCGCTATTCTTCTCTTCACTCTGTTTTCATCCCTGTTTTATATTCAAAAACAGAGCAACCGAAAAAGTTTTTAGAATCCCCAATTCACCCCCCCTCTTGGTGATTAAGCTCCACTTTCAACTCACAAACCTGGGAAAGGAAGGTTTCAGAACTTCTCTTGGCCCCAAATCTTCAGTCTAGGTTGCTGGATCCTTTGGACAACCAGATGCAAGTTTCTTTTTCAAGGAATTGAGATAGATACCAGAGAGATGTTGCACCTGTGCAGTTACCTTATCATGGAATCAACCTCCAATCAACGCCTGAACCATCAGATTTTCCAACTGGACAAAATGGAGGAGCAGACGTGGACACCGCCTCCTGCTAGCTATGTTCGCATTGATGTGGATGGCTCCGTTTGGCAACAGCACCAGGCAGCGTGTGGTGAGGTGATCAGAAATGCTCAAGGTGACTGGTTGATGAGCTTTTCTAAATCCCTTGGTCTTCACACTGTGATAGAAGCAGAAATCTTTGCCATCATGCTTGGCCTTAAGATCGGTTGCCAGCTGGGGTTTCGAAACATTATTCTCTACTCTGATTCGTTAGATGCCATTAATATTCTTATGCGTGACTGTTCTTCTGATCATTCGCTGAGAAATATTATTGGGGAGACTAGGGACCTCCTTTTCCTTGACTGGAATGTGAAGCTTCAGCATACGTCTAGGGATATCATCTCATGTGCAGATTTTATGGCCAAGGAAGGTCACACTGCTAACGCTGGGGATGGAGTAGTTCTGATCCCATCCACTCCTCGGGGATGCCTTCATATGGTTTTGGAGGACGAACGGTCCTGTAGGCTTTAATTTATTTTCCTTTTGTTGTATTGAGGGTTAGACTTTCATGTCCTAGCCCATGTTTCATCTTTTCAAGCTCCGGCCTGCCTTTATTATCAAAAAAAAAAAAAAAAAACCAGCTAGTTCTTCAAGGAAATTGTAAGCACCTTCCATGTACTTCTTATAATTGGTTGGATTCTTCATGAAGTTGGCAAATTCAGTGTCATGTGAAGCTCCCTTAAATCCAATGTACTCACGCCACCAACGCATGAAGCTACTTCCTTCCAAGAAAATCTCTGGGGAAACTGCATAATCCTTTAGTGACCCATAAACATATTTCTAAAACTCATCTAAACTATTAATTGCCTGTAGCTTCTTTGCCTCATTGGTTCGATCTTGGCATGAAATAAGGGCCTCTTCCACATGTGCCCAGAAGCACGAATCCAATGTCAGGATAGATTCTACATTATTCATCCTGCCTATCGACTGAGATTTTTTATCTTCTTTCAACCATTTCTCTCACTAGTGCAAAAAAGGGCTTTAAGACCGCCTCATTTAGACCGGATCATCAACGCCCCGGTCTTAAAGATATGACCGGTGGCAATTTTGTAAATATAAAGAACTTCTTATACAAAAAGGCTTTTAAGACCGCCTCATTTAGACCGGACTATCAAAGGCCCGGTCTTAAAGGTATGACCGGTGGCAGTTTTGTAGATATAAAGAACTTATACCGGATCATTTTTTCATAAGTCTTATCCAGACCTGTTAAAAAAACAATCGGTCTTAAAAATGTTATTAAAAAAATTGAAATATCAATTACTAGAAATCTCATACAGCTAGACTTATATTTTCTACACTCTAAAATAATACGGAAAAATTTAAATATAAAGGTATTAAAGTTTTAAGACCAAACATATATAATAGCCGGTCTTAAAAGTTAGACTTTTAAGACCGGACTTAAAATATGGCTGGTACTAAAGTTTAAATAAAAAATTAATTAATTTTAAGACCGGCGATACAGAAAGACCGGTCTTAAAAGTTAGACTTTTAAGACCGGACATAAAATCAGGCCGGTACTAAAGTTTAAATAAAAAATTAATTAATTTTAAGACCAGAGTTATAGAACGATCGGTCTTAAAGGTTAACTTTTAAGACCGTGTATACTAATTTGTCCGGTCTTAGAGATGAGGCGCCAAATATATGTTTCTTCGCGCGGAAGCTTTTGTCACTCTCACTGAAGAACCCCTATTCACGTTGTGAAACCCTTCCTGTTGCATTACCTCTCTTCCTCGCCCATGTACAATTAGCCTCTGTTACTCCCTCATTTGCTCAGGCATTCCTCTCTTACTGTCTTGAAAACGAACGGTAAAAACGATTCCAGTCGTGTTCCTGGAACGCCAGGTACTGGTTTGACTGATGTGGGTCAGAACGAACCCTCTTTATCTCACAATGAGCCTCCTCAGCGCCGTGCACGCCGTGGTAGAAGCGGCACACGAATGATGGATGTATCCCTTAGTCGGAATTCTGGGACGAAGCTCGAGATTCAGTTTGATGAAAATTTGCAACCTGTCGGTCCTAATAAAAGCACATATACTATTTTTGTCGGCTGTCTAGTACACAGCAAGGTTAGTATCTTGACAGCTGAGTGGAAAAATGTGGACCAAAGCACAATAAAGGATCCTATTTGGGACACTATCCGGCTTACATACACCGTCCTTGACTCTGAGAAGTTGAAAGACTCAACATTGTCTTATTGTGCTGATCGGTGGAGGAAGCTTAAGACCTTTCTAGCTAACACGTATATTTTTGCCAAGGTTCTTCCTGACCATAAACATTAGGACAAGTACAAATTTATTGATGAACAAACTTGACAACAATTTGTTCAGCTGCGGACCACTCCTGAAGCTCTGGTGAGTTTATATTTAGTTTTGTTTGCCCTTCTGTTTGCTTATGAACCTGTGCGGATATGTGAATGTTATTGTATTCATCTAATCCTGTTAGTTAAATGGTTTGGTGTGTGAATAGAAGTATACATTTCCTGCCTTTGTCCTGCATCAGAGGAGCATATCCTAGTTCCATGCAAGTCTGATATGTAAACTGTGTAATGGTTAGACGTTGCTATTAGTTAGTTTGTGTGTTAATTGTGTAATGGTTTCGGTGCAAGTAGTTAATTAGTTATTCTAATATGTGTGAGAACCAGTTATGATGAATGAATGAATTGACTGAGTTGGCAGCAATTCTGCAACTCCCTTTCCTTTGTTTCTCACAATTTCTTCTACAATGCTACATCTTCCTTAAATAAAATGTTGAAACTTGATGAAGTGAATTTGACTAATGTTTGACGTTCATATCAAGCAGAAGTTCTCTAATTTCTGTTAGTGACATGGCTGGAATTCATAATTGATAGTTGTTTTCAATCCTGATTCATAGAAAAGAAGGGAAAAGCACAGGAGATCGGGAGAAAGAATGATTGCCCACACAAGGCTTCTCGCGGCGGATATGAAAAGGCCGAAAAAGATTTGATGGCAGCCAAGCAGAAGAGATTGAAAGATGAAGCTGAATCCAATCCTTCTGCGATAGTTGACTAGCTATCTCCATTACGTCGGGAGGAATTGTGGTTGTATATTCGGCAAAAGCCAAGCGGCGCCTACACGAGTGAACAAACTCGTGTAGTTCCTGAAAGAATTGTAAGTATCGATATTGTTATTTTTTACTTACTAAACATGTTTCATTACTAAGCTTCTCGTTATCTGTATCTTACAGGAAGATCTTAAAAAGAAAGAAGCAGAGGGATCTTCTGCGTCGGACGGGAGGAATGATGTTCTGACCGTTGCGACCGGAAAACCAGATCACTCGGGGCGTGTAAGGGGGATTGGAGGACAGGTAGGCCTAAAGCAATACTTTGGTAAATCCAAATGCCACAGACAAAGTATGGTTACCCGGGAGGAGATGGATCAGACGCTTGCGGCCAGAGAAGCTACATTGAGAGCAATGTTTCAAGCTGAGATGAGCAAGATGAAGGAGGAGATGGATTAGAAAATGAAGTGTCTCCTGAGCTCTCGGTCAGAGACCAGTGTTCCCTTGACACCTTCAGCTGCACATATGCAGCAGAGCACTAGAGGGAGCTGCATTGTTGGACAGTCAGAGCAACCTTGTCACCTGTATGTGGAGGATCGTGATAGTCATAGACAATTAGTTGCTAAAGGGATTGTCCACAACTTGGGATCAACTGTACACCACCAACAAATGGCTGATGATGAAGTCAGAGTGTCAGTTGAAGAGGTGATCATTGATGCACCTGTCCCTCTCCCAACTGATCAGCTGAAGCTTGTGAGTGATGTCAAGGGAACCTTCATCTCTTGGCCAGTGAAGCTTGTAGATGTCTCTACTCCTCCTCAAGCTCCACCCCCTCCTCAAGCTCCATCCCCTCCTCAAGCTCCACCCCCTCTTCAAGCGGAATCCCTTTCTCAAGCTCCATCCCCTTCTCAAGGTCAATCCCCTCCTCAAGTTCCATCTCCTACTGCTAACTTGACGGCCAAGGAAAAAATATCCGATATGGTAGTCAACGGATATTTTAAAGATAAATCGTGGCCTGTCAACTGCTTCCTGGACAGGAGGTTACTAGTCCAATTGTTCAAATGTTTATAAGGTAAGTATCTTCTTCCTTGATTACATAATTTAAATGCATCGCTTAGCCACACATACATATATACTAATTCCCTAATTGATGTCATTCTTGTAGGCGCATGCATGATAAACTGGTTCAAGAGGGCATAATCGATGATTTTGGATTCTTGTGCCCAGTCTATGCAAGTTCAACACCTTTGGAATTAAGACAACAGTACATATCAAAGAGGTTGTGTGAAGTGAGAATAAAGGTGTACTTGTTTCCATACTACCAAGGGTACATATCAAAATTCTTGTATGCAATTCACTTAATTATGCTACATATATATATATATCACTGAGTGCTTTACTGCTGTGAATTTACAGCCACCACTGGCAGTTGGTCGTCATGTGCATGGAGATACATATAGTTATCTTCTTATGCTCCATTCACGGCGATCCAGGGCCTACATTGAAGGAGACCATAAACAAGTAAGCATGCATGTCATTTTGATTGTCTTGTCTGAAATCTCTGCTGTGAATTTTCAGTGAACATTATTGATAAATTTGTGATTTTGATGATAGTGCCATGAGGACCTTCCAAATTGAGGTAAAAAAAAAGCATGGGTATGAGCTCAAAGATCCTAAATGGTTCCAACTAAAGGTTAGTACATGTTTGGATACTGGCATAACTACCTTGTGAACTTGTTCAGTAAGCTATATATGCTCTTATATATATTTATTGTTATTTTTAGACCCATCGGCAACCAAAACAATCGAACTTATGTGGCCCGTACGTCATGAAACACATATATGATATTGTGACGGAAGGAAAGACTAAATTCCCTACAAAGGTAAATGTTATGGTTGAATTCAGTCTCTGGTTTAATGTTACATATGAAATATATGCACGTAAGTTACTTCTATTTCTGTCTTTGATGTTACAGAGGTTTGCTTGTCCTCAGCCATTTTCTTATGATGAAGTGGAGCACATATTTGATGTGTTTTGTGAATATCTGTATAATGAGGTAAAAAAGGCAGGACAATAATTAATGTCCTAAATTAATTCATTTGTAAATATATGTTGTACCAACAATAGCCTTCTGTACATTTGTTTATTTTTTCGACCAATTCATTCATTTGTAAATTTAACACAATGTAATTCAATAATAAATTTGTTTATTTTTTCGAACAATTTTTGTGTGTCCATTTTGGGTTTCTGAATGAATGGGATGGTGGATAAAGCTATTTAGTGCTTGAAATTTGAGGTACAAGTGGATGTTGTAAATGAGCCATAAGAGACTCTGAAAAGTATTCGCGACTTTTAGGAACGTATATTTGTTAAAAGTCTGGTCCTAAATGTCTTCGTCTATTCTAAAAAATATGGCTAGACTTTTAGGACCGTATATTTGTTAAATATCCGATCCTAAAAGTCTCTAAAATATGCGCCTAGAATTTTAGGACCGTATATTTATTAAATAGCCGGTCCTAAAAGTCTTCGTCTAATTCTAAAGAATATGGCTAGACTTTTAGGACCGAATATTTGTTAGGAGTCAGGTCTTAAAAGTCTTCGTTTATTTTAAAAGTTTACCGAGATTTTAAGGACCGTATATTTTCTAATTGTCTGCTCCTAAATTCAAATTTTCGTTTATTTTTGAAAAATATGGCTTAACTTTTAGGACTGTTCATTTGATATATGTTCGGTCCTAATAGTCTTCCTTTAAATTGAATTGGTGACTCGGTTTTCAGACAAATCATTAGGGTTCAAGACAACTGAGTTTCTGGCGTTCTTCTCAAGCTTTGTGCTTCGTTGTCCTCGTTTTTACCTCTCATTTTTTTGAAGTTCATCATCGGTGTCCCTTTTCTTTGTCCTTTTTCTTTTTGTCGGAAAAAGAAGGTGATAATGAAAATGACACTGAAAATGTTCAAAGAAGGGGAGGTCAAATCGACGACAACGATGGTCCAACCTTGAGAAGAATTGTTACTCTGTTTGTTTTTATTCGAATAACGTAAACAATGTGTTTTTTTTGTATGGTCTTAACTATCAACTGTATTCTGCAAATTTTTAATGTTGATCACCACGAAGAGGACAATGTTTTGTTTGTTTCCTTTTTGTCGGAAAAAAAAGAACATAAAGACAAGTACAAGGTGATTGGGAACTAAAAATTTTATTTTATTATATTTTTTTTTCTGCTGCCTTGTGAGGCAGCAGTAGTACAACAAAAAAAACATAAAATATCTAATCCTCCCCATCGTTGTTGGAGGGGAGGGAAGTGTCGGAGACGTCGTCATCAGAGGTTTGGTATTCAACGTCATTGGCGTCGAGTACCGCGTTCAGCTTGTCGTTGACGGCGTGATAGACCTGAAACAGTTGGCCCAAGTGTCAGTCTATATGATCGACGCGGGCTATCATGTGTTGCATCATCTGGTAGAAGTTCGGGTTCGGAGGCAACGGAGGAGGATATGGAGGTGGCTGAGGATTTCGCCGAGCAGGAGGACCTCGTGGTGGTGGAGCAGCCATTACGGTGGAGGTTGTAGGAGGAGATGTATATGAATGTGAAGAAAGTAAAGTAACAACGGGTTTAAATAGAGAACTCATCCTGAACAATGTGAAACGCTGGAAACATTAACGAGGATACGCATAGTTCCTCAGAATACGAGGAGACGCCTAGTTGGGAAGTTTATGTAGAAGCCGAAGAGACTCTGAATCATTCATTTCAACATAGGGAAGGATACGACTCTACTATCTGAGTATCTTGAAAAGAATGAACTTTTAATAGCGGATACTGTAAAAGATCCGTTCTTAAAAGTAATAGTTTTTAACAAAAAATTCTTACTTGAAAAAAAATTTGAATTGAAAAATAAATGAGTTTTAGGACCGGATACAAGATAAAATGTCGGTCTTAAAAGTAATTGAATTGAAAAAAAGAGTTTTAGGACCGGATAGAAGATAAAAGGTCGGTCTTAAAAGTAATTGAATTGATTTGAAAAAAATAATGGACTTTTAGGACCGGATATTTAAAAAAATACGCTCTTAAAGTAGAAACATTAAATTCATTTGTACCAATTGACTTTATCATCACCAGATGCGTATCTCTCCTGCTCTCTGTCCTTATTAACTCCTCACACAACCTCTCTGTCCTTATGAACTCCTCACTACCTCCTAACTCCTCACTACCTCCTAACTCCTCACTACCTAGCTCTCTGCCCCAACTGCTCAAAGCCTCAAACCATGGTTAGATACAAGAGAACTGCTCGTAGGGGTGCTCTTACACCTGAAGCTCATGCCATAGTTAGATCATTATACGGTGCGCCTCCTCCAGCCTTAGTGCGTCCTATTGTGGCCGAAGACTCTCGGATCGTTGGACCCATTGTCATATCGGATGATGAAGAGATTGCCAGCCCCCTCCAGCCTTCAGAACATGCAGAGGTTCATGCTCCCCCACTCCAACCTGTTGGCCCCAGCGCGCCTACCTCTGACCCCTCTCTGCTTTCCTCTAATGATGCATAAATATTGAGGCTAGAGCAACTAAGACAGAAACTTGCTGATCTCCGGCGGGAAATTAATGCTCTTCACGCCGATATCACCAAGCATGTTCAGTCAGATTCTTGTGGATGATAATTTTCAACTTGTTTTTCTTTTGTTTTCTTTTCTTGTGTACATGCATTCTCCAGTAATGTAAGACCACATTAAGAACTAAGCTTCTGTATTTTTTTTTGGCTGTTCTCCAGTAATTAATTAAAGAAGCTTATTCTCCAATTTTCCTTTATTTTTTGTCCAAAAAAAAATTTCATTTATTTTATTCATTCAGTTGCTATTGCAATCACCAAGGCCGTTAAGATCGGACATTTTATAAGTGACGGGTCTAAAAAGTATTTGAATTTTAGGACCGGATGTTTTATAAAACTCCGGTCTTAAACTTAAATGACTAATAAAACTTTAGGACCGGATACTCTTAAAACTCCGGTCTTAAAAAGTTAGTTATGTTAGTTCTATAATTGGTTTTGATGATAACAGAAAATTGTAAACACAGATGAAGTTTGTCTTTGTAAGTTGAAAAACTTACTGTCAAAGGCAAACTCGAGTTTCACTTTGGAAACTTGAGTTTTGACTTGACAGAGAAAATCTCAAGTTTTTGCAATGAAAGGAAAACTCAAGTTAAGAAATGAAAACTCGAGTTTTGACCATACAGAGAGGTTCTGAGTTTTTCCACAGACAAAGCAAACTCGAGTTAAAATTAACAAACTCGAGTTTTGACAAGACAGAGAGCTATCAACCTTTTTCAAAGTTAGCAAAACTCTAGATCACTTTTGGAAACTTGAGTTTTGGCTACACAGAGAGTTCTCCAAGTTTCCACACTTTGTTGGAAACTCGAGTTTTCATCCTATAGAGAACAATGCTCGATTCTGAACTTGTGAAAACTCCATTGTTCATTTCAACAAAGCTTTTCAATGTTTTCTCATAAATGAGGAAACTCGAGTTTACTCTTGGAAACTCGAGTTTCGGGCTTACAGAGAAGTTTCCATAGTTTTCAAAGAATGTGAAAACTCGAGTTAAAATATGGAAACTCAAGTTTTAGTCAGGCAGACAGCTCTGCTATCTTTTGAACATTTGAAAACTTCAGTTTTGGTTTGGAAACTCCAGTTTTGAGCTTTTGGACTAAAACATGATTTTTCATCGAAAGTCCAAAACTCGAGTTAGTCACTTAATGACTCGAGTTTTGCACTGTGCACTAAACTTGTCCAAATGTCAAATCACGATGTTTTCTTTTAAAATGAGAAAACTCGAGTTAAGATTTTGAAACTCGAGTTTAGGTCTTTTACTGAAACATGAAAACTCGAGTTTGGAAGAACTGACTCGAGTTTACATCGCTGAATTCAAATTTCAAATTACACGATTTTGCGAAATGTGTGTGTTTGATCCTAATACTTTATATCATCACTCATTACTGTTCCTAACTATGTTTAATCAGTTTGTTAATAAGTTTCAGATGATTTAGATAGGATTAAATGGAGAAGTAGCAAAAGCATAAAGTAAAAGTCAGAACATTAACTGCAAAGTGCAGAAAGCTTGCATACTTCTGGACAATCATTCTCCACACGTTTTGTAGGAATTAATGTTTTCTTTCCACATCCAGCATCTGCTCTTCCAACGGATTAATTGTCAGGAAGTCAACTCTGATCTTCTGCAAAGCTGAATTAACCAAAGAGTAGAAAGAGAAGAAGACCAAAACCTTCACTAATCATCCTTTAATGTCTCCAACGGTTATATGAGGATTTACAACGGTCATTTAATGATCTCTAGCTATAAAGAGAGATGCATTCAATACTTCTCAACAACCAATCTGTGCAAGAATGAAAATCATTAAAGTTTCAACTACTCTTTGAGTTTTCTTGGGTAAAGTATCTTTTAATACATTCATTCTTTAGTGTTTATCTTATCTACTCTTAGAGAGAGTTTCTTGATTGTAAATCATTTATTGTAAAGTATCTCAAGTCAAGGGGACTTGGAGATTGGGTTATTGATTACAACTTGTAAGGGGAAGTAAGTTCTAGAGAGAGAATTACTCTTGAGTGCAGAGTGTGCAATCAATCTTGATAGTGAGAAATCCCAGAGAGTCTGGGGACTGGACCTAGGTCAAGAAATTGGACCGAACCAGTATAAATCTTTGTGTCTTGCTTCTCTTCTCTATACTCTGTTTCACTTCTATTTTACCACACAAAACAGAGCAGTCCAAAAAGATTTTTGAGAATCCCCAATTCACCCCCCTTTTGGTGATTCAGCTCCACTTTCATTTGGTATCAGAGCAAGGTCTTCTCCTAAGAGCTTAACATCTCGAGAAGGATCCAATGGAAGGTATTCTACCTGATGGAGCTTCGATCAACCGGCCTCCCGGCTTCAGTGGCGAACACTACTCTTTCTGGAAAGCAAAATTTAAAGTGTTTGTCATGGCCAGTGATTTCGGACTATGGAGAGTATTCGAAGTAGGCAACTACAATCCAGCCGTCATGGAGAATGGTCTTTGAGTTCCTAAGCCAGAAGAAGCATATGATGAGAATGACAGAAGAAACGTCACTCTCAACAGTAAGGCCATCCTCATGCTGCAAAGTGCTCTAAGCCAACAAGAGTACTTCCGTATTTCCACCTTACCAACAGCAAAAGCCATGTGGGATGCCTTGGAGATAGCTCACGAAGGAACTTCCGGAGTAAAAGAAAATAGGATCAACACTCTCATGACTGAGTATGATCTTCTTCGCATGAAGACCGACGAATCCATCATCGATTTCCACCTGAGATTCACTCGTCTCATCAACCAGCTTGCTGCATTGGGAAAAACATATGAGCAACTTTGCTCAAGTGAGGAAAATTCTAAATATCCTCAGCAAGGAATAGGAAGCTAAAGTTACTGCCATTGAGGAATCCCGTGGTGAATCAATGAGCTCGTGTGACTTTATTCGGCAGCTTGTCTGAGTATGAAGGGAAGATCAAGTTTAGAAAAGGACTTGATGAGATAAATGTCAAGAATAAAAGGTATTGCTCTCAAGGTGGACAAAGAAGCTAAGGAATCCGATGATGATGATGAAGATGAAGAAGAAGAAGAGCTAGGCATGATGGTCCAAAGATTCAGAAAGTTCTTTCGAAAGGATCATGGCTATAAAAGATTCAACAAGGGTAGTACCAGAACTGAGGCGAAGAAGCCGATTATCTGCTATGAATGTGAAAAGCCCGGCCACATCAAGTCTGAGTGTCCCCAACTGAAGAACAAGGACAAAGAAAAGAAGAAGTTCAATAGATTCAAAAAGAAAGCCTATGTCTCAGGAATTTGGGGAGATAGTTCATCTGATGAAGATGAAGCTGATGAGGAAGAAAAGACAAACATATGTCTAGTTTCTCAAGAAGAGCAATGTGAGAATGATAAAGAGGTATACAATTCTCAACCCTCTTATGATGATTTATTTGATGAGTACAATCTTTGTTCAAAATGAGTTTGAAAAACTTGCTGAGAAATATATTGCTTTAAAAAGGAAAAATACCACTCTTGAACAGCAAGTAGAAAACATTTCTTTTCCTAAAAAAATCATTTGTGATGATTGTACTGATTTAAAGAAAAAGAATTCACATCTTACAAAAACTCTTGAAAAGTTTATTAAAGGAAGTGAAATGTTAAATTTGATTTTAAAAGCACAAAGATTTACGAACGATCGTTCTGGGATAGGATATAATCCCATTTTTGATAGAAAGAAAGGAAAGAAGAAGAGTGGTGGAAAATCTTATTTAAACTATTTTCAAAAACTATTCATTCTTCAAATCCATTTGCTCACTACAACTATTGCAACCGAAAGGGTCATACAACTTCATCTTGTTTTCATAAGAAAGATAGGAGAGATAAACCCGTAGGTAATTATCAATGGGTGCCTAAAGGAACTTATGTTCCTCAGGCTCGAACTAACCTCAAAGGACCCAAGAAAAGATGGGTACCCAAAACCTGATTGTTTGTGTTTTATAGGTATGTCTAAGAGCATCAAAGTCCAACAAATGGTACATTGACAGTGGATGCTCAAGACACATGACGGGAGATCAGTCCAAATTTGCTACAATCAAGCACAAGGATGGTGGCAAAGTAATCTTTGGTGGAAATCAATCTGGAAAGATTGCTGGAATTGGTGAAGTTGGAAAGAACGATGGACCACAAATCAAAGACGTCTATCTTGTGGAAGGACTTTGTCACAACCTCCTCAATGTAAGCCAAAGTACTGATAAAGGTAACTTAGTTATCTTCGATTCTGAGGAATGCTTGATAGTAAGTAAGGATATTCTCTCGTTAGATAATATAAAATCAAAAGCTATTTTTAGAGCTCCTAGAGAAGGGAATTGTTACACTCTTGACATCTCTAGAGATGGCTCTACATTTGAAAAATGTTTTGTTAGTAATTTGGATGATAGTTGGTTATGGCACAAGCGTCTAGCTCATGTCAATATGATCCAACTTGACAGATTACTCAAAAAGGATTTAGTGATTGGTGTTCCAAAATTACGTTTTAAAAATGATATGATTTGTGATACATGTCAAAAAGGAAAACAAACTAAATCCTCTTTTAAATTAAAAAATGAGATTTCAACTTCTAGACCTCTTCAACTTCTACACATGGATCTAGTTGGACCAGCTAGAGTTAGGAGTCTTGGTGGAAATCTTTATACTTTAGTTATAGTTGATGACTTTTCTAGATTTGCTTGGACTATGTTTTTGTCATCTAAAGATGAAACATTTGATCAATTTGTTACTTTTGCCAAGAAGGTCCAAAACGAGAAAGGTTATTCAATTTCAGGAATTCGGACTGATCATGGTGGAGAATTCGAAAATCAAGCCTTTAGTGAGTTTTGTGACAATTCGGGCATTGATCACAACTTCTCAGCCCCAAGGACTCCTCATAGAGTCTTTAATACTCGTACTCGTATTGTTGAAGAATCTGTGCATGTTGTCTTTTGTGAATCTAATTCTAATATGTCTTTGGATGATGATGATGAAAATATTTCGAAAATCAATTCTTTTCAAAAACCACTCCTGCTTCTATTAAAAATCCTAAAAATGTTTTTGAAGTTGATCCTCAAAACAATATAGAAAATCCTGATCAACCTCAACCTAGAGCTTGGAGATTTGTAAGGAATCATCCTTTAGACCAAGTTATAGGTGATGTTAATCAAGATGTGAGGACAAGAAGCAATACTTTAAATGAAGTTACATTTTCTGCTTTTATTTCAAAAATCGAACCCTCTAAAATTGATGAAGCCCTTTCAGATAATGATTGGGTGATAGCAATGCAAGAGGAGTTACATCAATTTGATAGAAATCAAGTTTGGGACTTGGTACCTAGGCCTAAGGACCATCCGGTCATAGGCACTAAATGGGTATTCAAGAACAAATGTGATGAATCTGCAATTATAGTCAGAAATAAGGCTAGACTTGTTGCCAAAGGCTATAATCAGGAAGAAGGAATTGATTACGAGGAAATGTATGCTCCAGTGGCTAGATTGGAGGCAATACGCGTACTCTTAGCCTTTGCTTGCATCAAATAATTTAAACCCTATCAGATGGATGTTAAAAGTGCATTTTTAAATGGTTTTATACAAGAGGAAGTCTATGTTGAACAACCCCGTGGATTTGAAAATGAACATCATCCTGATCATGTTTATCGTCTCAAAAAGGCATTATATGGTCTCAAACAAGCTCCACGAGCTTGGTATGAAAGACTTAGTAAATTTCTCTTAGATCAAGGGTTCATTAGAGGAAAAGCAGACACAACACTCTTTATTAAAAATAACAAGCTTAATGAAATCTTGGTTGTGCAAATATATGTAGATGATATTATTTTTGGTTCTACTAACGAATCTCTATGTGAAGAATTTTCGAAGAAAATGCAGAATGAATTCGAAATGTCAATGATGGGAGAGTTGAAATATTTTCTCGGTCTGCAAATCCAACAACGGAAGGAAGGAATATTTATTTCACAAACAAAATATCTCCGGGATTTGCTCAAGAAGTTTGGCCTGGAACATTGCAACGATGCTGACACACCAATGAGCTCCACTGCTTCTCTAGATGCTGATGAAGAAAAATGAAAAGATTTCAATATAACTAAATACCGAGGGATGATCGGCTCACTTCTCTACTTGACAACAAGTAGACCAGATATACAATTCGGTGTGGGCATGTGTGCAAGATTCCAAGTTGCACCAAAGAAATCACATGCTGAGCATGTAAAGAGGATTTTTCGCTATCTCTCAGATACAAAGGAGCTTGGTCTCTGGTTTCCAAAAGGTCAACAATAATTTCTGGTTGCATATTTAGATTTTGATCACGCTGGTTATAAGACTGATAGAAAGAATACTAGTGGACAGTGTGAATTTCTTGGAGGATCACTAGTATCATGGTTTAGCAAGAAACAAACCACCGTGGCCGTATCTTCAACCGAAGCCGAGTATGTTGCTGTCTCTAGCTGCTGTGCTCAAGTCCTGTGGCTAAGACAACAATTATCTGACTTAGGAGTTCATTTGAAAGAGATTCCAATCCTTTGTGACAACATCAGTACAATCAGTCTCGCGAAAAATCCAGTTCAACACACAAGAACAAAGCACATTGATGTAAGACATCACTTCATCAGAGATCATGTGCAAAAGAAAGATATTAAAGTGATGTTCATCCCCACACACTTACAACTTGCTGATATTTTCACGAATCCCTTAGCCATAGAACAATTCAATTTCATTAGAAGAGAATTGGGAATGGTAAATCCCAATGAGCTGTAAGTGTTTCTTTTCTCAATGTTAGTTATGGTTTTGATGAATATTTGTTGCTAACTTAAGCTTCGGAGTACATAGCAATGTTTTATGTATGATGTTAAAATCCTGAAGTTTGCTGTCAAAGGATGCAAACTCGAGTTTTGATTTAAAAACTTGAGTTTGTCGGGGCCAGAAGAGAAATGAGGTTCTCAAGCAAATTGGAAACTCGAGTCGTTAAGTGAATAACTCGAGTTTCAGAGAGACAGAAAGCCAGACCTGAGTTTTCGAAGATTGGAAACTCGAGTCATAAAATGGAAACTCGAGTTTCGGGCAGACAGAGAGCGACACACCTGTTGAGGTATCCACAAAACTCGAGTCAGTAAGTGGAAACTCGAGTTTTAGTCACGGAATTTCAAAAGTTCACAATACACTTTTGAAGTCCAGGTCAGTATTTTCGCGCCCTATTTAAACTTGATTGTTCATTGTTTGTCTAAACCTCACTCAAAACTCAAGTTTGCCCTAAGGTTTTCTCTGAACCTCTCGTCTTCTCCACCTTTCTCTTCATCCTTCTTCATTCTCGAAACCCTAATGGCTTCCAGTTCAAATTCGCCCAATATTAATCCTGACCAGGAAGAATCTGAATCCTCAATCCCAAATCTAGCACCAGACGCTACACCACAGTCTCAACATAGGGTTAGGTCTTTCCCTCGCCGTTTCACATCTGGAATCTCAAGGGAAATATCTCGATTCACTGAGGAATACTCATCTGCTCAAGCTAACTCTCAAGCTCGATCTCAAGCCAGATTCTATGCCGGACAATCATCGGGCCAGGGTAGTTCTCCAGCTCCCTTTTCCTTTTTATCTCAAGAACTATCTAGTTTTAGAGAATCAGTGAGTTCTCCAGCCTTAACTGAAATTTACAATCATCACTCAGCCCCTGAAAACTTTCTGAACGTCTCTTACCACCTATCTGGGGAAGATGCTACTCGCTACAGAGAACGACTTGCATTCAAATATTTTTGTCCTATAGTCTATGTTGATTTACTAAAGTTCAAGGATGAGAGTCACTTAGATTTGTCTCCCTGGCTGAAACAATTTGATCCTCTGATTTCCATTAAAGCCTCCTACAGTCCCACTCTTGTTCGATTGTTCTATCACCACATGCGTCATGAAGAGTTTGTGGATGGTGGTTTTCTCACTGAAAGACTCACTACATCTATTGGGGGTCACAAAATTATCTTGTCTCCTGCCTATATCAACTACATTATGCAAATTGCTAATCCTCCACCCATAAGACCGGTGCACCTTACTAATGAGCAGATTTATGAGCTATTACATCCACTTGCACCTCTCCCTGAGAATTTATCCACCTTGACCCAAGGTATGCTCTATAAATACTAAAGCAGCGACCCAAGGTACATAGGTTCTACCCTAGCTATTTACCTACAGTCACACTGTGCACACACCCCACCCCCTTGGCTAAGAGCCCGGTTGTGTACAGTGATCTCATCTCCTTCCGAGTGCTTCCCTTTTAGGTATTTGGGAAGAGACCTTTGATCCAACACCAAAGCACCAGCCACTCATACGGCTGGACATCTGTGTTCTATACCAGAACAATAACAATCTGCACATATTTGATATTCCTCACAAGAGCATGAAAATATGTCATTCAATTTATTGCAATCATCTGTAGTACTAAGAAGAGAAGCATTTTCAATAGTTAAAGCATCACATGAAGAAATAGGAGTACACTCATCAACAAGTACAATTGAATCACTACTACTAAAGCCAATTGGTTGAGCAATTACAGTTCCAAACAATTGAGGGGGTTCAACAATGATTTCCTCATCAACATCATCATCACTCAAATAATGAATTGCTGCATTAGTTAAAGTAGTAGGAGAGTCTACTTCTATATGGATAATATCATTACCAAATGGGAGGGAAGACTCTTCAATGTGTTTTTGCACTTGCTTCACTTCTTGTGCATGTGTGACCATGAGAGAAGGATTTTCTTGAAACATCATTTTCAACATTTGTGATTGCTGCTCAACTTCTTTTCCTAATCTCTCACTCCTTTTCACTTGTTGTTCCATAATTTTAAGCATAGAGTCCATTTGTTGATGAAAGCTTTCCTTATGTGAACACTCCTCATTTATAGCCCAAGTTGTTTGATTTTGGAAATCTCCAATGACTTCACAAATGGAAGGTTCTTGGTTGGGCACACACGGTTGAAAATGAGGTCCATAAGGTGGCTCAAATGGATATAGGGATTCATGAGATGGATGGCATGGTGTGGAAGTGGGATGGAATGAAGGATGGGAGGATAAGTGAGAGGGTTGATGATATTGTTGAAATGGAGGTTGGTGGTGTGGTTCATGTAATGGGTGGTGAAATGGACCATGACATTCTTGATTGCCTACAAAAGAGTGAGAATTGAAAGGTAGATTATGATTGCCGTAAAACCAAGCCATGAAAGTAAATACAATTAATTCCCAATGAATAACAAGATAACTACCTAACTACACAAAAAAACACACACACACAAATAACAAAGCAAAACAAAACAAAATCTATGCTAGAAATTAACCTAAACAAATCTAGAAACACTATCAAATTATTTTTAAAATTTATGGGACCACCAAAAAACAACTTCTGCACTATTGTGGGACCTGAAAATGAACTAAAAAAATTTTAAAAAAAATTGAAAAAGTGGTCTAAACGATGGAATTTGGCTAAAATACGAAGACCACAGTGCTAAAGCACTGTGCTCTTATTTAAATGCTATTTTCCATCAGCTCAACAAAAATCAGCCAAATCGGAGTAAGTCAAACAATTTCTGAAATACCCGATATATACCGCCGAGACCAAAAAATAAAAAATAAAATAAAATAAAATAAATTAAACTACTTTACTATTAGTAATCAGACCGATGCAAATTCTCCGGCAACGGCGCCAAATTTTGATGAGAGTTGCCGAGCCCTCACAAAATAACCAAGTTCAATAAAGATTGCAGTATAGAGAACCTGGATCGTTTCTCTCAAGGAATTCACAGTAGGTCTAAAATCAACAGTAAACAAGTAACACAGTAACCAGAATGGGGGAGTTTTTCAATGCAATTTAAACGAAGCAAAGCTAGAACACAATATAAGAAAACGAGATTAATTAGATTAAAAACGATTAACCCAGAATTGGGATTCCATAATCTTCATCGGACAAAAACAAAATAATCAAACTTGTGATTGATTCTGGACAAACCGAAATCTCTACGTTTATCCAGAAACTCCCTCGACTAGACGAACACCTAGCATTTGATCGAACTCATGGCGAGCTCACTGTGCGATCGCACAACGCTCTCTGTAACCCGGTCCGACCTATGTCCTTAGGATATCAATCTGGGTATTAAATCTAATACCCATTCCGCAATCATAATCGGGTCCGATTAAAATAAACAGAAATGAATTACGTTATCAATTGAAGTGCGAGCCCTCTGGATTCACAGAATCCTCAATCCATGGGTCAACCACAAAAGCTTAGCCAAGCATGGCTAGGCAAAACTCAGAAGAAAAGATGAAGAACATGATGAACAACTCAGAGAAAATAAAAACCTCCAATTTAATCCAAAAATATCATAAAGCGTAATTGAGAATATCGAGAATATGTTTGTAGCCACCATCTAATCCTCCTTATATAGGAGAGATGACTAAACAAAAATAGGAATCCCCTAATAATAGGAAACCTCTAATAAATAGGAAATCTCTAAAAAAATAGGAAACCTCTAACAAATAGGAAACCTCTAATCAATAGGAAATCTCTAAAAAATAGGAAACCTCTAAAAATTGGTCTTTTATTACAAAATTCGGGCAAAATAAAAATCCAGAAAAATGCATATGTCTTTAGCTCCAATTTCGTCCATCTTCTTGTCCGAATCAGCCTTCCGAGTCTTCATAACAATTGTAGCTCTCTGAATCATCTAAAATATGAAAGACGAATCAGGCTAATCCGATATCTAGATCAAACGTTATGGTGAAAATAGTAAAGCACTGTAAATCTGGAATTTTATTACCAAAAACAAATTTAATCTAATTAAAAGCCTAAATCCCAATTAAATAATAAAATCCATTATTTCTCTATTAAAATTTCCTAAATTACTAACCAAGAGATACAAATAAGTGAAATAATATTCAATTATCACACGCTACCATCAACTTCAACAAGGAAGAAAGACGGTGTATCTTGGACATAGGAGATTTCTTAGACGGGGCCACCCATATCGTCGATTAAAGAAGGCCTTTTTTGGTGGCCAAGAGTATGACAAAGCTCCGGTGGCATTGACTGGGGAGCAAGTGTATGAAAATGTTAAAAATATCAGTGTCATCTTCGGAAAGACTGGAAAGAGTAGAAAAGAAACAAATATATGAAACAAGAGATCTGTATTCTTCGATCTTCCATATTGGTGCAATCTTGATGTGAGACACTGTATTGATGTCATGCATGTGGAGAAAAATGTATGTGATAGTATTGTTGGAATGCTTTTCAACATACAAGGTAGTTCGAAGGATGGTGTGAAGGCAAGATTGGATTTGCAAGCAATGGGAATACGCGAAGACTTACTTCCAAGGCCATATGGGAAGAGAACTTATTGTCCCCCGGCTTCTCATACTTTGTCTAAGGATGAGAAACGAAGCTTTTGTGAGTGTTTACATGGAACAAAAGTTCCCTCGGGGTATTCTTCAAATTTTAAGAGGCTTGTCTCGATGAAGGACTTGAAATTAGTAGGCCAAAAGTCTCATGATTGTCATGTCTTGTTGCAACAGCTACTCCCAGTAGCTATTCGAGGCATCGCCGAATATGATCTTCGGGTCGTTTTAACTAGACTTTGTTTCTTCTTCAATGCGGTTTGTAGTAAAGTTTTCGAGATTGAAAAGTTGGATGAATTGGAGAATGAAGGATATCTTATCTTGTGCCACCTTGAGAAGCTTTTTGTTCCTTCATTTTTTGACATCATGGTTCATCTAATTGTTCATCTAGTGAGGGAGATAAAGTTGTGCGGCCCTATCCATTTACGGTGGATGTACCCCATTGAAAGATCTATGAAATTCCTAAAAGGGTATGTGAAGAACGCATACCGGCCAGAAGCATCAATTGTTTAGAAATATGTTTCTGAAGAGGCCATGGAATTCTGTCAAAATTATTTGGCCAAAGTAAGACATATTGGGCTTCCAAAATGTCAGCATGCTGAAGGGGGTAGACGAGGGGCTTCGGTAAAGAGTGTGGATCCTGATGAATTGTCACAAGTCCACTTATACATCTTGAATAATGTTGATGAAGTTCAAGCCAGCATATCTGCACATAAAGAAGCTGTAAGGAAAGAAAACCATCGAATGACCGAACAAAGGTTGATTAGGGAGCATAACAGAACTTTTGCAAACTGGTTCAAACAAAAGGTCGAGGGATCTGAATGTGTTTCTGATACAATGAAATGGTTAGCACGTGGTCCTGAGGTTCATGTCATAAGTTGGAATTCGTATGTGATCAATGGTTATACATTTTACACAAAGTCCCTAGATGATAGGAGCACAGTCCAGAACAATGGTGTTATATTAGAGGCTGAATCTATGCACTTCTCCAGTTCGAAAGATAAGAGGCCTAAATTGGCAGTCATGCCATATTATGGGGTTATTGAAGATATCTGGGAGGTGGACTATGTCAAAATTAGATTTCCCATCTTCAAATGCAAGTGGGTTAATGTCAATAATGGTGTTCAGATCGATCGGCTAGGATTTACTTTAGTCGATGTCAATAGTAGAAGTTTTGGAGATGAACCTTTTATTATGGCAGACCATGCAAAACAAGTGTTCTATATCACCGATCAAGAAAATAAAATGTGGTATGTAGCTCTCCAAGGAAAGAGGGTCATTGATATTGATGAGGAAAGTCATTCAAATTATGGTCATCCTGAGAGTACTCCTTTTTCAAGGGGTCTACCGGACATGAACGAAGAAGATGAAGCGGATAATGAACCCGGCATAAGAAATGATCATCAAGAAGGGATATGGAAGGATATCACTTTATAAAAGAGCTAGTCAATTCATAAGGTAATATTCATATGCAGAATTCTTTGAAAACTTTAAGGTTTTAACTATATTATATTCCTTCTATGTTCTTAAACAATGTCACGTTGACTATGAATTTGTTCTTATTTTGTTTTTGTGGCAGGATCCGATCCAAAGGGGCATGTTATAAAAGAGGATGTTACTTTGTTGGGTGGGAATCAGATGAAGGCATGGTGAATAATATATTGGGCATCTATGTTGATTTACGTGTTGTATTTGTAACTCATTGTGATTGTAAGTTATCTTAGCTTATTGTATAAATTACTTTAGCTGTTGTAGTCTTAAGATGCCATATAACTCATGGTGGATAATATTTGTATTCTTTTTCCCAATTCAATTTATTCATAATTATTCATAGTTGTAGCTTAAAGTATCGACTTTTATGTGTTGTTTTGGGAGTTGGATTTGTGTGTATATATATATATATATATATATGATCAGGAAGAACAGAATAGGGAAAAAATTGGGAAGATTTAGATCGGAAATAAATAAGCCAATCTTAAATGTTCAATTGTTAAGACTGGATGTATATCTATGACCGGTCTTAAAGGTATTAAGCCGGTCTTAAAAGTTGGTCTTTTAAGACCGGTCTATTTATAAGTCCGGTCTAAAAGTTCAATTTTTAAGACCGGATGTATATATCATCCGGTCTTGAAAGTCAGTCTTTTAAGACCGGGTAATTAGTCGTCTGGTCTTAGAATCCGCTATTTTTTGGACCGGATTTATCTTTGTCCGGTCTTAATATCCGGATCTTTTAGGAGCAGTCAAGTTTTTGTCTGGTCTTAAAGGTTGAGTTTTAGGACCGAACAAAAAATATTTTAAATCTATTTAGTACGACTTTAAGACCGAAGGTTTTAAATGTCCGGTCTAAAAGAAACTCTTTAAGACCGGTTTCATGTCCAGTCTTAATAGGGAGACTTTTAATACCGCCTGGAACAAGACCTGACGCGGGTCCGGTCTAAGGGTACCTCTTTTGTCCGGTCTTAAAAGCCTTTTTTTCCATCCGTGTCTAGTTGTTTATAATGCTCGGGTCTTCCTTCCTTTATGTAATCTCTTTTTCCATCCCTGTAGTAACCAGCAATGTCTAATGGTTCCACCATTCTCCTTCAATTGGTTCCAGCATAGAGCCATCGGGTTCGAAAAGTGGCACCTTCTTTCTGGGGTTGTTTCTCTGACTCTTCCACCATGTCATCCCAGTAACCATTGAGTTCTCTTATAAACTCGGTTACGTCCATGTCAGATGTAGATGATCCTTAAACATGTCGTAGTATCCTATTCCTCTCATTTTCGAGTACTTCTTGTACCATTCCAACTTGGCCATCAATATTTTCATGTCATTCAACTTCTTGTCTGGGTTAAAATGTTTCTTCTGTTTTGGCACTCCCTTTTCTAGTTCTTTCACCAGCTTCTTCAGGTCAGTTTCCTAACACATCAATTTTGAGATCTAGTTTAATTTCATTCACTTTTACATAAAAAGTGGTAGATTTTTGTTTCCTCAAAGGAAAAAACAAGATAAAGATTTTCTACTACAAATTTTCTCATAAGGATTAAAAACAAAAGGTTGAGGTACCTGTAGTTGCAGCAATTGTTGAAATCCCAAAGCACATAATTGCAAAACAAGGCTTTCCTGGAGAAGATCAGAATGAGAGATGTTTGGTCCATCAAAGTCTTTACAAATTGCCTTACGATGAAGATTCTCCACAATACTCCCATAATCACAATTTTGCTGTAATCCTTGATTGTTTAGTTGACTTCTGAGATTTAGAAGCATTCGAACAGAAATAGGGCTTTCGAAACATGAAGATCCATAATCAAAGCACAAAAGGAATATCCCAAAGGGACTGAATGAGGTGTTGGAAATTGAGGAGGAAACTAATCAGTCCAAGAGAGAGGCTACATGTAAAAAGCAAGAGTTCCAATTAGAACTTTGTTGTATAGCCTTTTGAAAATTTTGGTCTCCAATAAGTGGAGAACCAAAGGTGATGCAGAGTGGTCTCTTGTCTGATTTTGGATCCATCTTCTCTAATGGAATAAAGTGAAAAGAGAAGCAAGTGCTCCTCCAACACCACGCCCAGTAACAATCACTGGTTTTGTCAAATCCGTCTGCATTATTGAAAAAAAAAAACACACCTAAATATCAATATCACTTATCTTACTCAAGTTCAGCACTTTATTTTCCATAATATTAAATTTACATAGAATTGCCAATACGGGCCGGCCAGTCCTAAAGAACTAAACCTATCAAGATGTTTTTTGCGCCCTTGTTTCATTTTAGATTCCCATTTTTCAGAACCACAGAAAATATCAATAATAATTGACTCATCATGCAAATATCAATTATAAAATAATTAAAATATTTATCTTCTCATCCTGCATAAATCAGTAATAATTTACTGAAAAAATTTCATTTTCGGCTTAACAGACTACCCTTTTTAAGCCAAATTTTCTTTCCCACCTTAGAAAATACAAGCCCGACCCTTAACTTAAACGGGTTTAAATGAGCAGCTCGTTTTAACAGCTCTAGATGTGGATACTATTGAAGGGAATAACTGAGAAATACTTACCTCAGATATGAACTGATCAAGCTGTGTTTGATATTGATTGAAGAGGGAAAATACAGAGTCGTTGAGAGAGAAATTGGGGTTTCTTTTGGAACAGATAAATTTGAAGCGGTTGTCAGCAGTGTTTGAAAAAGGAAGCAAATCATGTGGAGTTGGCTTGTCTGCTTAATCCCTCCGCTGCTGTCCTTTGCCATAAAGTGGCGTCGTTTAATGGCAAAAAACTGAAGTTGTTTCTTTTTTTAAAAAAAAAAATTGTAGTGTATTGATAATACTAAAAGGATACTTCATTGTTAGTTCTCTATTGGTTTTGATGATAACGGACAATTGTAAATACAGATGAAGTTTGTCTTTGTAAGTTGAAAAACTTACTGTCAAAGGCAAACTCGAGTTTCAGTTTGGAAACTCGAGTTTTGGGCTGACAGAGAAATACTCAAATTTTTAAAGAAAGGCAAACTCGAGTTAGGATTTGAAAACTCGAATTTTGGCCTTACAGAGAGCTTTCAAGTTTTTCGCTGAACAAAGCAAAATCGAGTTTGATTTTGTAAACTCGAGTTTTGACAAGACCAAGAGCAACCAAGTTTTTCAAAGAAACCAAAACTCCAGTTTCGATTTGGAAACTCGAGTTTAGATTAAACAGAGAGTTCTCTAAGTTTCCAACGTTTTATGGAAACTCGAGTTTACTTTAGAAAACTCGAGTTTACATCACCTGAGAACAATGCTCATCTCTGACCTTGTATAAACTCTCGTGTTCAAATCGACCAAACTTTTCAATGTTTTCTCATAGAAGATGAAACTCAAGTTAAGATATTAAAACTCGAGTTTCGGCTTTACAGAGAAGTTTTCAAAGTTTTCAACGAATGAGAAAACTCGAGTTAAGTTTTGGAAACTCGAGTTTTAGCCAGGTAGAGAAGCTCTGCTAAATTTGAACATTTGAAAACTCGAGTTTTGATTTGGAAACTCCAGTTTTGAGATTTTGGACTAAAACATAATTTCTCATTAAAAGTCCAAAACTCGAGTTAGTCACTTAATGACTCGATGCACTATTCACTAAGCTTGTCCAAAATGCCAAATCGCGATGTTTGTCTCTGAAAGGAGAAAAGTCGAGTTTGGATTGAAAACTCGATTCTCGATCTTTTTACGAAAGAAACGAAGCATGAAAACTCGAGTTTGGATGAACTTACTCGAGTTTCCATCGCGAAATTTGAATTTCAAATAGAACGATTTTACGAAATGCTTATGTTTGATCTCAATACTCTATATCATCACTCATTACTATTCTTAACTATGTTTAATCAGTTTGTTAGTGAGTTTTACATGATTTAGACAGGATTAAATGGAGATTGACCAAAAATCATAAAGCATGTCAACACATTAAATGAAGAGTGCAGAAACCTTGCATGCTTTTGGACAGACATTCTCCACACGTTTTGTAGGAGTTAACGTTTGCCTTCTACATCCAGCAAACTGCTTCCTCAATGAATTAATAGTCAGAGAGTCAACTCTGAATTTCTGAAAAGCTAGATTAACCAAAGAGTAGAGAAGAAGACCAAAACCTTCACTAATCATCCTCTAATGTCTCCAACGGTTATATGAGGATTTATAACGGTCATTTAATGATCTGTACCTATAAATAGAGATGCATTCAAGTCTTCTCAACAACCAATCTGTGCAAAAACGAAAATCATTAAAGTTTCATCTACTCTTTGAGTTTTCTGTTGTAAAGTATCTTTGATACATTCATTCTTCAGTGTTTATCATATCCACTCTTAGAGAGAGTTTTTCTTGATTGTAAATCATTTATTGTAAGTTATCTCAAGTCAAGGGGACTTGGAGATTGGGGTTATTGATTACAACTTGTAAGGGGGAGTAAGTTCTAGAGAGAGAATTACTCTTGAGTGCAGAATGTGTAATCAATCTTGATAGTGAGAAATCTCAGAGAGTCTGGAACTGGACGTAGGTCAATTGGTTGGACCGAACCAGTATAAATCTTTCTGTCTTGCTTCTCTTCTCTATACTATGTTTTACTTCTACTTCTTATCCGAAAAACAGAGCATTCCGAAAAGAATTTGAGAATCCCCAATTCACCCCCCCTCTTGGTGATTCAAGCTCCACTTTCATTTGGTATCAGAGCATAGGTCTTCTCATAAGAGCTTAACATCTCGAGAAGGATCACCATGAATGGAATTCTACCTGATGGAGCTTCGATCAATAGACCACCTGGTTTCAATGGAGAACATTACTCCTTCAGGAAGGCCAAATTTAAAGTCTTCGTTATGGCAAGTGAATATGGTCTTTGGAGGGTGTTTGAAAGAGGTGACTATGAACCAGCTACAATCGAAGATGGTGTCCGAACTCCAAAGCTCGAAGAAGAGTATGACGAGAATGACCGAAGAAATGTCACTCTCAATAGTAATGCCATCCTCATGCTGCAAAGTGCTCTAAGTCAACAAGAGTACTTTCGTATTTGTTCTCTACCATCAGCAAAAGCAATGTGGGATGCTTTGGAGATAGCCCATGAAGGAACAACTAGAGTCAAAGAAAATAGAGTCAACACTCTAATGACTGAATATGATCTTCTTCGAATGAAGACCGGTGAATCCATCATCGACTTCCAGCTGAGATTCACCCATCTTATCAACCAGCTTGCTGCATTGGGCAAGACATACGAGCAACCCGTTCAAGTAAGAAAGATTCTGAATATTCTTAGCAAAGAATGGGAAGCTAAGGTTACTGCCATTGAGGAATCCCGTGGTGAATCAATGAGCTCGGTAGCAGCTTTATTCGGAAGCTTGTCTGAATATGAAGGGAAGATCAAGTTCAGAAAAGGACTTAATGAGATAAATGTCAAGAATAAAGGCATTACTCTCAAGGCGGACAAAGAAGTCAAGGAATCTGATGATGATGATGAAGAAGATGAAGAAGAAGAGCTAGGCATGATGGTCCAAAGATTCAGAAAGTTCTTTCGGAAGGACCATGGGCATAAAAGATTCAACAAGGGTAGCACCAGCACTGAGGCAAAGAAGCCGATTATTTGCTATGAATGTGAAAAGCCCGGCCACATCAAGTTGGAGTGTCCCCAACTAAAGAACAAGGACAAAGAAAAGAAGAAGTTCAATAGATTCAAGAAGAAAGCCTATGTCTCAGGAATTTGGGGAGACAGCTCATCCGATGAAGATGAGGATGATGAGGAAGAAACGGAAAATATATGTCTAGTTGCTCAAGAAAAGCAATATGAGAATGATAAAGAGGTATACGATTCTCAACCCTCTTATAATGATTTATTGAATGAGTACAATATTGTTCAAAATGAATTTGAAAAACTTGCTGAGAAATATATTGCTTTAAAAAGGAAAAATACCACTCTCGAACAGCAAGTTGAAAATCTTTCTTTTCTTGAGAAATTCATTTGTGATGATTGCAATGAGTTAAAGAAAAAGAATTCTCATCTTACGAAAACTCTTGAAAAGTTTACCAAAGGAAGTGAAATGTTAAATGCGATTTTAAAAGCATAAAGATTTACAAATGATCGTTCTGGGATTGGATATAATCCCATCTTTGATAAAAAGAAATGAAAGAAGAAGAATGGTGGAAAATCATATTTAAACTATTTTCGAAAAACTGTTCATTCTTCAAATCCATTTGCTCACTGCAACTATTGTAACCGAAAGGGTCATACAACTTCATCTTGTTTTCATAAGAAAGATAGGAGAGATAAACCCGTAGGTAATTATCAGTGGGTGCCTAAAGGAACCTATGTTCCTCAAGCTCAAACTAACCTCAAAGGACCCAAGAAAAGATGGGTACCTAAGACTTGATCCCTTTTGATTTACAGGTGTGTCTAAGAGCATCAAAATCCAAAAAATGGTATATTGATAGTGGATGCTCAAGACATGACGGGAGATCAATCCAAATTTGCCTCAATCAAGCACAAGGATGGTGGCAAAGTAATCTTTGGTGGAAATCAATCTGGAAGGATTGCTGGAACCAGTGAAGTTGGGAACAACGATGGACCTCAAATCAAAGACGTCTACTTTGTGGAAGGACTTTTCCATAACCTCCTCAGTGTAAGCCAAAGTACTGATAAAGGAATTCGGACTGATCATGGTGGAGAATTCAAAAATCAAGCATTTAGTGAGTTTTGTGACAATTTGGGCATTGATCACAACTTCTCAGCCCCAAGGACCCCTCAACAAAATGGAGTTGTGGAGAGAAAGAATAGAGTCCTGACCGAGATGGCTAGAACAATTTTAAATGAGAACTCAACTTCTCAAGTGTTTTGGGCTGATGCCATGAGTACGGCCTGCTACATCTCAAATCGAGCCTATATCCGAAAGAAGCTGAACAAAACTCCCTATGAGCTGTACAAAGGGAGGAAGCCTAATATAGCACATTTACATGTGTTCGGTTGCAAATGTTTCATGCACAATAATGGTAAGGATAACTTGGGAAAATTTGATTCCAAGGCCGACAAAGGTATATTTCTGGGTTATTCTAATAGGAGTAAGGCATATAGAGTTTTTAATACTCGTACTCGCATTGTTGAAGAATCTGTGCATGTTGTGTTTTTTGAATCCAAATCTAATGTGTCTTTGGATGATGATGATGATGATGATGAAAATATTTTGAAAAATCAATTCTATTCAAAAACCACTCCTGCTTCTATTGAAAATGCTGAAAATGTTTTTGAAGTTGATCCTCAAAATAATATAGAAAATCCTGATCAACCTCAACCTAGAGCTTGGAGATTCATAAGGAATCATCCTTTAGACCAAGTTATAGGTGATGTTAATCAAGGTGTGAGGACAAGAAGCAGTACTTTAAATGAAGTTACATTTTCTGCTTTTATTTCGAAAATAGAGCCCTCTAAAATTGATGAAGCCCTTTCAGACAATGATTGGGTGATAGCAATGCAAGAGGAGTTACATCAATTTGATAGGAATCAAGTTTGAGACTTGGTACCTAGGCCTAAGGACCATCCGGTCATCGGCACTAAATGGGTATTCAAGAACAAACATGATGAATATGCAATTATAGTCAGAAATAAGGCTAGACTTGTTGCCAAAGGCTATAATCAGGAAGAAGGAATTGATTACGAGGAAACGTATGCTCCAGTGGCTAGATTGGAGGCAATACACGTACTCTTAGCCTTTGCTTGCATCAAAGAAATCAAACTTTATCAAATGGATGTTAAAAGTGCATTTTTAAATGGTTTTATACAAGAGGAAGTCTATGTAGGACAACCTCCTAGTTTTGAAAATAAACATCATCTTGATCATGTTTATCGTCTCAAAAAGGCATTATATGGTCTTAAACAAGCTCCACGAGCTTGGTATGAAAGACTAAGTAAATTTCTTTTAGAGCAAGGGTTCATTAGAGGAAAAGCTGACACAACACTCTTTATTAAAAATAACAAGCTTAATGAAATCTTGGTAGTGCAAATATATGTAGATGATATCATTTTTGGTTCTACTAACGAATCTCTGTGTGAAGAATTTTCAAAGAAAATGCAGAGTGAATTTGAAATGTCAATGATGGGAGAATTGAAGTACTTTCTCATTCTACAAATCCAACAACGGAAGGATGGAATATTTATTTCACAAACGAAATATCTCCAGGATTTGCTCAAGAAGTTTGGGCTGGAGCATTGCAACGGAGCTGACACACCTATGAGCTCCACCGCTTCTCTAGATGCTGATGAAGAGAAAGGAAAAGATTTCAACATAACCAAATATCGAGGGATGATTGGCTCACTTCTCTACTTGACAGCAAGTAGACCTGATATTCAATTCAGTGTGGCCATGTGTGCAAGATTCCAATATGCACCAAAAGAATCACATGCTGAGCATGCAAAGAGGATTTTTCGCTATCTCTCAGATACAAAGTGAAAGATAGAATATCACCAAGAGGGGGGTGAATTGGGGATATAAAATTTTCGTCAAAATATACTCTGTAGACGCAAGTGATAATAGAGACGAACAGAGGAAGAGTAGACAAGATGAATACAAGAGATTTATACTGGTTCGGTCTAAATCCTTGACCTACGTCCAGTCCCCAGATTCTCTGGGATTTCACTAACTCAAATGATTACACACTCTGTAACTCTTGGAACAATTCTCTCACTAGAACTCACTCCCCCTTACAAGTTGTAATCAAGTAACCCAACCTCAAAGTCCCAATAATTTGAGATTCTTACAAAGATAGGTAATCAAAGATAAACTCTCTCAAAAGAGTAGATATAGATAAACACTGAAGATTTAATGACCGTAATAATGGTCTGTAAGTATGAACAGTAGAAATCTTAATTGCTAATTGAATGCTCGGTAGTTCAGTGGTTGGCGAATTCAATGCTCGGTCTATTTATAGTTGAAGTTGATTAATGACCGTTGAAGGGATTGAAATGAGCCGTTGCAATATAACCGTTGAGTTATAAACGTTGCTCTGTTCTTCTTCCAATTTCTTCAGTCGTCAGCATATATTCTTCATTCTTCGTTGACATTCCTTTGTTCGATTTGTCCGTTGGAATTCAAATGGAATGTTGACTGGAAATGGTTGGAGAGCTTTATAATTGCCCAGAAGTCTTCTTTCCATTTTCATGCTTAAGCTCTGTGTAGCATTAAATGCTTCTGACAAAAATATGCTTTATGATAATTTGTAGTTTTAAACTTGTTAATCTTGTCTGAAACATGGTAGCACACTGATTAGACTTAGTTAGAATCATTAATAAACAATATTATAGAGTACCCATTGCAAAATCAGTGATTTACAGTTTACGAAGGCGAAGAACCAAAAACTGATAAACACAACTCGAGTCATGCTCGAGTTATATTTCATTTTGTTCATTTTACCATTAGCCAACTCGAGTCAGGTTTTTGAAAATTTAAGCCAAATTTGAAACATGCTTGCGTGACTCGAGTCGTTCCTCGAGTTAGGATCGGAAAATTCAAGCAGATTAAAAACAGATAACTTGACTTGAGGCGTTCCTCGAGTTGTCTTCATACAGAATCAATTTCTTCCAGGTTGACTCGAGGCATTCCTCGAGTTATATCAGAACAAAATTCAGACAGAGACGTAATGGCATTCGATAACTCGAGTTATGCTATAGTAACTTAGTTACTATACTTAAAACAATACACACAGAGACAACACGAACTAAAGTGACTCGAGTTATATTAAGGTAACTCGAGTCATATCAGCAAAATATTTTTACTGATATAGAGCAACAGCTTTTGAACGTTGAAACATACACATGACTCGAGTTTGTAATCGACAACTTGAGTTATGTTACTCAGAAAAATTATTTTCCTTTCAGAAGAACATGTGTCTTAAGTTATTTAAGATTTGTTCTGTATTACAATTGTTAGACATCATCAAAACACATAGAGAACTAACACAAAGGAGATTGGTCTCTGGTTTCCAAAGGGTCAACAAGAATTCCTGGTTGCATACTCAGATTCTTATCACGCTAGTTATAAGACTGATAGAAAGAGCATGAGTGGACAGTGTGAATTTCTTGGAGGTTCACTAGTATCATGGTTTAGCAAGAAACAAACCACCATGGCTATATCTTCAACCGAAGCCGAATATGTTGCTGTCTCTAGCTGCTGTGCCCAAGTCCTGTGGCTAAGACAACAATTATCTGACTTAGGAGTTCATTTAAAAGAGAGTCCAATCCTTTGTGACAATATCAGCACAATCAGTCTTGTGAAAAATCCAGTATAACACACAAGAACAAAGCACATTGATGTGAGACATCACTTCATCAGAGATCATGTGCAAAAGAAAGATATTAAAGTGATGTTCATTCCCACTCATCTTTAACTTGCTGACATCTTCACCAAGCGATTAGCAAAAGAGCAATTTAATTTCATTAGAAGAGAATTGGGAATGGTAAATCCCAATGAGTTGTGAGTATCTCTCTCCATCTTAATGTTAATTATGGTTTTGATGAATATTTGTTACTAACTTAAGCTTCAGTACATAGTAATGTTTTATGCGGGATGTTTGAAATCCTGAAGTTTCTTTGTCAAAAGACGCAAACTCGAGTTTTGTTTTCAAAACTCGAGTTTTATCGGGGTCAGAAGAAAAATGAGTTGCTGAGCAAAATGGAAACTCGAGTCATTAAGTGAGTAACTCGAGTTTCGGAGAGACAGAAAGCAAGCTCTGAGTTTTCGCGAATTGGAAACTCGAGTCATCAAATGGAAACTCGAGTTTCAGGTAGACAGAGAACATCACACCTGTTGAGGTATCCACAAAACTCGAGTCAGTAAGTGAAAACTCGAGTTTTGATCGCGGAGTTTCAAAAGTTCACAATACACTTTTGAAGTCCAGGTAAAATTTCGCGCCCTATTTAAACTTGAATGTTCATTGTTCATCTAAACTTCCCTCAAAACTAAAGTTTGCCCTAGAGTTTTCTCTGCTCTCTTCGTATTTCCCATTTCTCTCTTCGATCTTTCCCTCATTTTCAAACCCTAACAATGGCTTCCAGTTCTAACCCCCAAGATATCATCCATCTCGATTCTGATTCCGAATCTGAAAGTCAAAACCTAGCCGATCTACCTTTTGCACAACCTCGATCAAATCTATTTCCTAGGGCATCGTCAATCTCTCGGCGTACCTCTTCCAGTTTGTTTCGAGCTGGGTCAAGATTCACTGAAGAACACTCGTCAGCTCAAGCTCAAGCTCTTCCTCCAGCAGGACTCTTGGTTGGAGAAACTTTGGGTCAAGATAGTTTTCAAGTGCCTTCACCAAGTTCCCAAGACCAAGTATCTTCACCTCAGGAGCTGTCTAGGTCCAGTGATTTAGTAAGCTCATCTGCCCTAACTGAAATCTATACTCATCATTCAGCCCCTGATGACTTTCTGATTGTATCCCCTCATCACCCTGGACTTAATTCTATTCGTTTCAGAGAAAAACTTGAACATAAACAATTATGTCCTGTAGTTTATGTTGATCTGGCTAAATTAAGGGACGAATGTCATTTGGATCTTACTCCCTGGCTACTTCAATTTGAACCTTTGATTTCTATTCGAGCTGCCTATAGTCCTACTCTTGTTAGGCTATTCTATCACCACTTGCACTTTGAGGAATATGTGGATAATGGTTTTCTTTTTGAGCGTCTTACTACGTCCATTGGTGGTCACAAAATTTTCTTGTCACCTACTTATATCAATTCCATTTTCCAAATTACCAATCCTCCACCTATAAGACCAATACATCTTACTAATGAGCAGATTTTTCAATTGTTAAGACCAAATGAACCTCTTCCTGAAAATCTATCCACCTTGACCCTCTCACCTAAATCCATGCCTCTCAAGTATCAGGCTATCTGGTACATTTATGCCAGAAATCTCAAACAAAAGAATGGAATCTTTTCTTCTTTTTCAAAAGAAGACTACTCTACTTTTGCTTCCATCATTGCACAAGTTCCTTTGAATATTGGGAATTGGGTATATCAGAAATTAACCAAGTTTCGGTTTCCTATCAAATACTTTTCTCAGATTCCTTTTCCCAATCTTGTTTCTATAATCCTGTTTCATGAGAAAATTTGGCCTTTTCCTATATACAATCAGCCTCAGCACATTCCATGGTTTGGTAGCTCACTCTTTGCTCTCCTTGGTCTTAATTTTGCCGAAGACCCCTCTTCTTCACATGTTAATCTAGAAAGTCCTAGTTCCACCAGTGGTCCTTCCTCCTCCTCATCCTATTCTGGTCCTCTACTTATTTCCCATTCGCAATTTCTTGCTTATTACAGACATCATTTCAACTGCCCCACTTGCCTCTCCAATCCCAATTCCATCCCCTGCCTCCACTATCAAGATCTCAACCCCTTCCGATGAACCTTTGATCTCAGCTCCATCCTCTTTTGTTGATGACAAAGGGGGTAAAGAACCAGAGAAAGAAAATATGCCAAAAAAAACAATCTTGAGTTGAAGGAAGGAGTTTAGATTTTAGTTTAGTTGTTTTGATTCTGTTTTTCAATTTGTATGTCTGGTTTGAGAATTCTGTACTCTTGCATTTCTGGTCTATATATGAACAAATCTTTAAGTTGAAATACAATGTCTTGTTATGTGTCAATCGCTTCTGCTATCTCTGTATTAAAATTACTCAAATATATAACTGTTATAGCATGCTTCAAACCACTTTGTGAAAACCTTCTTTAAATCTCACATCTTTTGAAAAATGAAGAATCTACGGTTTACAAGTGTTGTCATCATCAAAAAGGGGGAGAATGTTAGTTCTCTATTGGTTTTGATGATAACAGACAATTGTAAACACAGATGAAGTTTGTCTTTGTAAGTTGAAAAACTTACTGTCAAAGGCAAACTCGAGTTTCAGTTTGGAAACTCCAGTTTTGGGCTGACAGAGAAATGCTCAAATTTTTAAAGAAAGGCAAACTCGAGTTAGGATTTGAAAACTCGAGTTTTGGCCTTACAGAGAGCTTTCAAGTTTTTCGCTGAACAATGCAAACTCGAGTTTGATTTTGGAAACTCGAGTTTTGACAAGACAGAGAGCAACCAAGTTTTTCAAAGAAACCAAAACTCTAGTTTCGATTTGGAAACTCAAGTTTAGGTTAAACAGAGAGTTCTCTAAGTTTCCAACGTTTTATGGAAACTCGAGTTTACTTTAGAAAACTCGAGTTTACATCACCTGAGAACAATGCTCATCTCTGACCTTGTAAAAACTCCCGTGTTCAAATCGACCAAACTTTTCAATGTTTTCTCATAGAAGATGAAACTCGAGTTAAGATATTAAAACTCTAGTTTTGGCTTTACAAATAAGTTTTCAAAGTTTTCAACGAATGAGAAAACTCGAGTTAAGTTTTGGAAACTTTGAGTTTTAGCCAGGCAGAGAAGCTCTGCTAAATTTGAACATTTGAAAACTCGAGTTTTGATTTGGAAACTCCAGTTTTGAGATTTTGGACTAAAACATAATTTCTCATTAAAAGTCCAAAACTCGAGTTAGTCACTTAATGACTCGAGTTTTGCACTATTCACTAAGCTTGTCCAAAATGCCAAATCGCGATGTTTGTCTCTGAAAGGAGAAAACTCGAGTTTGGATTGAAAACTCGATTTTCGATCTTTTACTGAAAGAACACTGAAGCATGAAAACTCGATTTTGGATGAACTAACTCGAGTTTCCATCGCGAAATTCGAATTTCAAATAGAACGATTTTACGAAATGCTTATGTTTGATCTCAATACTCTATATCATCACTCATTACTATTCCTAACTATGTTTAATCAGTTTGTTAGTGAGTTTCACATGATTTAGACAGGATTAAATGGAGATTGAGCAAAAAGCAAAAAGCATGTCAACACATTAAATGAAGAGTGCAGAAACCTTGCAAGCTTTTAGACAGACATTCTCCACACGTTTTGTAGGAGTTAATGTTTGCCTTCTACATCCAGCAAACTGCTTCCTCAATGGATTAATAGTCAGAGAGTCAACTCTGAATTTCTGAAAAGCTAGATTAACCAAAGAGTAGAGAGAGAAGAAGACCAAAACCTTCACTAATCATCCTCTAATGTCTCCAACGGTTATATGAGGATTTATAACAGTCATTTAATGATCTCTACCTATAAATAGAGATGCATTCAAGTCTTCTCAACAACCAATCTAAAAAATACACTTCAGGATACTGACAGGTACTAAAAAAAACTTCATGATCTTGAAAAATTATTTTAGGATCTTGAAAAAAATATATTGAAGTATATTTTTGGTACCAGTCATAACCTGAAATATTTTTTCAATATCCTAAAATAATTTTTCAAGATCATGAAGTAGTTTTTTAGTATCTGTCAGTATCCTGAATTATATTTTTAGTACCATTCAGTACCTTGAAATATTTTTTCAAGATCCTAAAATAATTTTTCAATATTATAAAGTATTTTTTCAGTACCAATCAGTATCATAAAGTATCCTTTTAGTATTATCAATACGCTACAAATATATATATATATATATATATATATATATATATATATATATATATATATATATATATATATATATATATAAAGCAACAACTTCAGTTTTTTACCATAAAACGACGCCACTTTATGGCAAAGGACAGCAGCGGAGGGATTAGGCAGTGGAGACACGCCAACTCCTTATTGAAAGGAGTTGGCCTATCTCCGCGGTACTAAAAATACACTTCAGGATACTGACAGGTACTAAAACAAACTTCATGATCTTAAAAAATTATTTTAGGATCTTGAAAAAAATATCTTGAAGTATATTTTTGATACCAGTCAATAACTTGAAATATTTTTTCAATATCCTAAAATAATTTTTCAAGATCATGAAGTAGTTTTTTAGTATCTGTCAGTATCCTGAAGTATATTTTTAGTACCAGTAAGTACCTTGAAATATTTTTTCAAGATCCTAAAATAATTTTTCAATATCATAAAGTATTTTTTCAGTACCAATCAGTATCATAAAGTATCCTTTTAGTATTATCAATACACTACAAATATTTATATATTTTTTTAAAGAAAAAAAAAAAGCAACAACTTCAATTTTTTGCCATAAAACGACGCCACTTTATGGCTAAGGACAGCAGTGGAGGGATTAGGCAGTGGAGACAAGCCAACTCCTTATTGAAAGGAGTTGGCTTGTCTCCACTGCGTAATCCCTCCGCTGCTGTCCTTTGCAATAAAGTGGCGTCCTTTAATGGCAAAAAACTGAAGTTGTTGCTTTTTAAAAAAAAAATTTTGTAGTGTATTGATAATACTAAAAGGATACTGATTGATACTGAAAAAATACTTCATGATATTGAAAAATTATTTTAGGATCTTGAAAAATTTTTTAAATCTTGGCTTGTACTAAAATATACTTCGAGATCTTGTGAGATACTAAAAACTACTTCATGATCTTGAAAAATTAGTTTAGGATCTTGAAAAATATTTGAGTGCCGGCTGGTACTAAAAATACACTTGAGGGATGCGCGCGGGTACTAAAAATACTTCATGATCTTGAAAAATTATTTTAGGATCTTGAAAAAAATATCTTGAAGTATATTTTTGGTACCAGTCAATAACCTGAAATATTTTTTCAATATCCTAAAATAATTTTTCAACATCATGAAGTAGTTTTTTTAGTATCGGTCAGTATGCTGAAGTATATTTTTAGTACCAGTTAGTACCTTGAAATATTTTTTAAAGATCCTAATATAATTTTTCAATATCATAAAGTATTTTTCAGTACCAATCAGTATCATGAAGTATCCTTTTAGTATTATCAATACGCTACAAATATAAATATATTTTTTTTTTTAAAAAAAAGCAACAACTTCAGTTTTTTGCCATAAAACGACGCCACTTTATGGCTAAGGACAACATCGGAGGGATTAGGCAGTGGAAAGGAGTTGGCTTGTCTCCACTGCTGTCCTTTGCCTTAAAGTGGCGTCCTTTAATGGCAAAAAACTGAAGTTGTTGCTTTTTAAAAAAAAAAAAAATTGTAGTGTTTTGGTAATACTAAAAGAATACTTCATGATACTGATTGGTACTGAAAAAATACTTCATGATATTGAAAAATTATTTTATGATCTTGAAAAAATGTTTCAAGGTACTGACTGGAACTAAAAATATACTTCAGGATACTAACAGATACTAAAAAACTACTTCTTGATCTTGAAAAATTAGTTTAGGATCTTGAAAAAATATTTCAGGGTACTGACTGGTACTAAAAATACACTTCAGGATACTGACAGGTACTAAAAAAAACTTCATGATCTTGAAAAATTATTTTAGGATCTTGAAAAAATATCTTGAAGTATATTTTTGGTACCGAGTCAATAACTCGAAATATTTTCAATATCCTAAAATAATTTTTCAAAATCATGAAGTAGTTTTTAGTATCTTGAAGTATCATTTTTAGTACCAGTCAGTACCTTGAAATATTTTTTCAAGATCCTAAAATAATTTTTCAATATCATAAAGTATTTTTTCAGTACCAATCAGTATTATAAAGTATGCTTTTAGTATTATCAATACGCTACAAATATATATATATATATAAATATATATATATATATACATACATATATATATATATCTATATAAATAAATATATATATATATATATATATATATATATATATATATATATTTAAAAAAAAAGCAACAACTTCAGTTTTTGCCATAAAACGCGCCACTTTATGGCAAAGGACAACAACGGAGGGATTAGGCAGTGGAGACACGCCAACTCCTTATTGAAAGGAGTTGGCCTGTCTCCGCTGCGTAATCCCTCCGCTGCTGTCCTTTGCCATAAAGTGGCGTCCTTTAATGGCAAAAAACTGAAGTTGTTGCTTTTTTTAAAAAAAAAATTGTAGTGTATTGGTAATACTAAAAGGATACTTCATGATACTGATTGGTACTGAAAAAATACTTCATGATATTGAAAAATTATTTTAGGATCTTGAAAAAATATTTCAAGGTACTGACTGGTACTAAAAATATACTTCAGGATACTGACAGATACTAAAAAACTACTTCATGATCTTGAAAAATTAGTTTAGGATCTTGAAAAATATTTGAGTCTTGGCGGTACTAAAAATACACTTCGAGGATGCTTGCGGTACAAAAAAAAACTTCATGATCTTGAAAAATTATTTTAGGATCTTGAAAAAAATATCTTGAACTATATTTTTGGTACCAGTCAATAACCTGAAATATTTTTTCAATATCCTAAAATAATTTTTCAAAATCATGAAGTAGTTTTTTAGTATCCTGAAGTATATTTTTAGTACCATTCAGTACCTTGAAATATTTTTTCAAGATCCTAAAATAATTTTTCAATATCATAAAGTATTTTTTCAGTACCAATCAGTATTATAAAGTATCCTTTTAGTATTATCAATACGCTACAAATATATATATATATATTTAAAAAAAAAAAAAGCAACAACTTCAGTTTTTTACCATAAAAACGACGCCACTTTATGGCAAAGGACAGCAGCGGAGGGATTAGGCAGTGGAGACACGCCAACTCCTTATTGAAAGGAGTTGGCTCGGCTGTGCCGCGTAACGTAATCCCTCACCATCCTTTGCCATAAAGTGGCGTCCTTTAATGGCAAAAAACTGAAGTTGTTGCTTTTAAAAAAAAAAAATTGTAGTGTATTGATAATACTAAAAGGATACTTCATGATACTGATTGGTACTGAAAAAAAATACTTCATGATATTGAAAAATTACTTTAGGATATTTAAAAAATATTTCAAGGTATTGACTGGTACTAAAAATATACTTCAGGATACTGACAGATACTAAAAAACTACTTCATGATCTTGAAAAATTAGTTTAGGATCTTGAAAAAATATTTCTGGGTACTGACTGGTACTAAAAATACACTTCAGGATACTGACAGGTACTAAAACAAACTTCATGATCTTGAAAAATTATTTTAGGATCTTGAAAAAAATATCTTGAAGTATATTTTTGGTACCAGTCAATAACCTGAAATATTTTTTCAATATCCTAAAATAATTTTTCAAGATCATGAAGTAGTTTTTTAGTATCTGTCAGTATCCTGAAGTATATTTTTAGTACCAGTGAGTACCTTGAAATATTTTTTCAAGATCCTAAAATAATTTTTCAATATCATAAAGTATTTTTTCAGTATAAATCAATATCCTGAAGTATCTTTTTAGTATTATCAATACACTACAAATATATATATATATATATATATATATATATATATATATATATATATATATTTTTTTTTTTAAAAAAAAAAAAGCAACAACTTCAATTTTTTGCCATAAAACGACGCCACTTTATGGCTAAGGACAGCAGCGGAGGGATTAGGCAGTGGAGACAAGCCAACTCCTTATTGAAAGGAGTTGGCACATCTCATGGCGTAATCCTCATCCGCATCCTTTGCCATAAAGTGGCGTCCTTTAATGGCAAAAAACTGAAGTTGTTGCTTTTTTTAAAAAAAAAAAATTGTAGTGTATTGATAATACTAAAAGGATACTGATTGATACTGAAAAAATACTTCATGATATTGAAAAATTATTTTAGGATCTTGAAAAAATATTTCAAGGTACTGAATGGTACTAAAAATATACTTCAGGATACTGACAGATACTAAAAAACTACTTCATGATCTTGAAAAATTAGTTTAGGATCTTGAAAAAATATTTTAGGGTACTTACTGGTACTAAAAATACACTTCAGGATACTGACAGGTACTAAAAAAAACTTCATGATCTTGAAAATTTATTTTATGATCTTGAAAAAAATATCTTCAAGTATATTTTTTGTACCAGTCAATAACTTGAAATATTTTTTCAATATCCTAAAATAATTTTTCAACATCATGAATTTGTTTTTTAGTATCTGTCAGTATCCTGAAGTATATTTTAAGTACCAGTTAGTACCTTGAAATATTTTTTCAAGATCCTAAAATAATTTTTCAATATCATAAAGTATTTTTTCAGTACCAATCAGTATCACGAAGTATCCTTTTAGTATTATCAATACTCTACAAATATATATAAATATATATTTTTTTTAAAAAGCAACAACTTCAGTTTTTTGCCATAAAACGACGCCACTTTATGGCAAAGGACAGCAGCGGAGGGATTAGGCAGTGGAAAGGAGTTGGCTTGTCTCCGCTGCTTAATCGCTCCGCTGCTGTCCTTTGCCTTAAAGTGGCGTCCATTAATGGCAAAAAACTGAAGTTGTTGCTTTTTTTTTAAAAAAAAAAAATTTGTGGTGTATTGGTAATACTAAAAGGATACTTCATGATACTGATTGGTACTGAAAAAATACTTCATGATATTGAAAAATTATTTTATGATCTTGAAAAAATATTTCAAGGTACTGACTGGTACTAAAAATATACTTCAGGATACTGACAGATACTAAAAAACTACTTCATGATCTTGAAAAATTAGTTTAGGATCTTGAAAAAATATTTCAGGGTACTGACTGGTACTAAAAATACACTTCAGGATACTGACAGGTACTAAAAAAAACTTCATGATCTTGAAAAATTATTTTAGGATCTTGAAAAAAATATCTTGAACTATATTTTTGGTACCAGTCAATAACCTGAAATATTTTTTCAATATCCTAAAATAATTTTTCAAAATCATGAAGTAGTTTTTTAATATCCTGAAGTATATTTTTAGTACCAGTCAGTAGCTTGAAATATTTTTTCAAGATCCTAAAATAAATTTTCAATATCATAAAGTATTTTTTCAGTACCAACCAGTATCATGAAGTATCCTTTTAGTATTATCAATACGCAACAAATATATATATTTTTTTAAAAAAAAGCAACAACTTCAATTTTTGCCATAAAACGACGCCACTTTATGGCAAAGGACATCAGCGGAGGGATTAGGCAGCGGAGACAAGGCAACTCCAAACTAATCAGGTTGATCATGGTTTTGGGTAGTCAATGGGGTTTTAACTTAGCCGATGGGCTTTTTTGATAAAAAAAAAATAATGCAAAAGGAAATGTTTTTTTAATTAATTTATCTGTTTAGATGATATTTTTTTAAAAAAGCAAAAGTCACAACAACAAAAAACCAAAATGCTGCTTTTTTTTAAAAGCTCAAATTTGGAGCTTAAAAAATAAGCACAACAAAAAAAAAAAAAAAAACTTTTTTTAAAAGCTCATCCAAACGAGCCCTAAGTTTTATGAGAATAATAATAAATTCATATTATATGATATATTTAAAATAAAAGCTCTAGAACAAAATTTATGTGGGGAAAAAAACTCTACAACATTATATTACCATACAATACATAAAGTACTGAACAATATTTTTACCCAAAAAAAAGTACTAAACAATGTATAAAAATTGTGTGGTGGCCCCATATAATAATTGGTAGATAGTACATAAATAAATAAAAAGTACTAAAGAGTATTTTATTTTTTTCCTTAAAAGAAAAAAGTAATAAGAGATAAACAATTATCTCTTTTATGGTCAAATAATATAATTGAGACTTGTTGGACTGTAATAAATGACAGATTCTTGTCGGAACATAAAATTAGAGGCAAAAAAATGAAAATGAAAATTTAAAGAGAGAGAGAGAAGAAAAGAAGCAATAAGGGGGAAGAAAGGTAACGGGGAAAAATACAATGTAGCAACTTTTATTAAAAATTCTACCTAATTAAGGCAATTTTCAAAAAAAAATAATTCCAAATTATTGCAGTTGATGACGTCAGCAGTACTGACGCCACCTCACAGTGGCGTCCGAAATCCTGACGCCACTGTAAAGTGGTGTCAAAACGTCTGATGCCACTAGTGGCGTCAGATAGCCTGAAGCCACTAGGGCGTCAGGCTACCACCCCCAGGATTCCTGACAACATCAGGAATCTTGACACCCCCCCCACCCTACACACACGCAAAAGCCCCCACAATCTATAAAGCTCACTCCTTCATTCACTCTCCTTCACTCCTTCCTTCACTCTCCTATACCCTCATCTGAAATCCTTCTCTCTCCCTCTCATCATTCACTTCCTTCCTTCATCTGGAAACTCCCTCCGGTCTCCATATTCTTCATTCTGTGTCTTCATTTCCTTTTTTTTTATTTCCATATATACATTGTGTTTCTTCTTCTGCTCAGCTGCAATTTGTGTTGTTGTTATTTTTGTTTTATCTATAATTTGTTCTTCTTTTTCATAATATAAAGTAAGCAAAAAATGAATCAAATTCGTTCATTTGTATATTATGATGGTTCTAAAAGTGTAGGTGCAAACGGATTGAGCTTTGATGGTCAAAGAAGATAAATGTATATTGTTCGAGGCATGTCCGTTGAAGATTTGAATGAAAAGATCCGTCGAAAGTTAAAGCTGCAACCAAATCAGGTAATATCTTCAGTGACCGGATAGAGTTCCCTGTGGAAACCGCAGATATGCGGGTTTTGAGATATCCGATGATGAGGATTTGGATGTTTTTGTTCAAACATTCGACGAAAACCCTACATCCCAATCCCAATTTGCTAAGTTATATGTCGATATTGAGACGTCAGAGGAGGGTGTACCAAAACCGACTCGTGGACTCCATCAGTCACATTATATGGCTCATTCTGGTACACCTCATCCAACACAATCAACCATTGTGCATGGAGAAGAAAACAACTATATGGTAGATGAACCTGACAATGAGGAGGAGCAAGAGGAAGAAGATGATGACACTTTATTAGCTAATGACCATGACCAGAATGATAGTGATGCTGATTACGAATATCATAGTAATGTCATATCACAGCAGACTAGTATGTTACAATCATCAAGTTAGTTACAGAGTTGTATTATTATATAATTTATTTTTGCACCTAAAAAAAACACTTGATGTTGAACGCTTTTGAGAATAAAGCACATATATATTTTTACACCTTTACCCTATTATATATATAATGCAAATACCATTTGTTACCACCGTACGTTTTCAATATGTGACAGGGACAGTGTTGATTAGAAGCCTAGGCATGTTAGTTTCTTTTGTTTTTTGTTTTTCAGAACAGTTTTATTAAATTGTTTTTTTGAAACAAGTTTACGAAATTAAAAACAAAAAATCCGTTTAAATAATTTTTTTTAAAATACATTTGAAAACCAAAAACATAAAAATTTATTTGAAATAATTGTTCTTATAGCCTAAACTAAGATAATAAGGGGAAATAATTGTTTGATTCAGTGGCGAACCTAAGAATTTTACTGACGATGGGTGAAAATAAAGATACTATATCAAAGAATCATCAAAAAATTAGTCTTCTATGCTATTTCGGAGCCTGTTTTTGATTATCTTCATAGCAGGGAAAGATATTTCAGTAGTTGTTGTAGAAACTAAAAGAATGAGTATAAGCCTAATCACTTTATCAATAAGAGGGTAAAAGATAGATTTTCCAGTTCTTACTGGCCCTTGACATAATTCAGATGTAGTTGATAAATTAATGACGAAATTTGGATGTTAAGGAATGTCAAACTCAAAATATTGTAACTCCATCTTCAAATGTAATTTTTCCTATTATGTGAAATCTCTACAATAAAATTTATGAAGCCACAAATTAATTTACAAAATTTTATATCACACATTCTACTTCACATAGAGATATAATTCACAAAATTCCATATCACACATTTCATTTTGCAAATTCCATATCACAAACTTTATATCATAAATCACAAAATTTCTAATTCTATGCAATATATACGTACATACTATGATTCTAAACTTATATGCTCATTACATTGTTTGAGCTTGCGCGTGCTTATAACTTGCAACAGCTTTGGATTGACACATAATTTTTCATTTTTTAATCATAAGAGTTTTTGAAAACAAAAAAATTACAAATAAATTACACATGTTTTTTTATTAAAATACTTACAGGTAAATATATTTTTGTTTTACATAGTTAAAAATTCAAAATATTTATTTCCTTAGAAAAAGTGGCAAAAATAGGTGAAGCAAAATAAAAAAATGGGAAACTAGGTTGAGTCATATAAAACTATAAATAAGAAGGAATTGAGGGATGGAGCTAAGATTAAGAAAGAAAAGTTTAGGTTCGAGAAGGTAATATTCCTCTTCTTCTTTTAGTTTAATAAAGGAGAACATGTACTCCAGCCTAGTGAGTAGAGCTCGGAATCAGGGTCGGCCCGGCTCTACAGGGCTAGCCCTACAAAGCCTGAGGTAAATAAAATATATGTTTTTCAATGCCCGACCCGAGATGACAAGGCCAGGGCCGGGGCCTTACCGTCCTGGAATTTACTATTCCAAATTTTAACTATTTTTCCTCTAGTTTTTTCCAAAAAAATATAATTAGTAAATTACAACAATTAAAGTTCTAATATATCAAATTAATGTTGTCTACATTAATATCCGAACAACACGAATCATCCAACAAATAAATATATTCACTAATTCGTAATAAAAAACAATATTAAGTTTTAAAACCATTATATATGAAGGCACTATATATACTCGACACAGATATATAATGGTTTCGAACTGTAATATATTAAGGGCATATAGAGAGGTGTTATCTACTTTTCTCCCATGTTTTTTTTCTCTCTTTTAATCTCAAACCAATGGCCATCACCATATTAGATACCATAATCCTGACTGACAACCTTGAGCAACAACTAGCAATCTCTTATTATATAAAAAAATAAAATGAAACTAAAAATATTAATTAAAAGGGGTTAAATAGCAAATTCGCCCTGAAAGTATACGCTCAGGAGCAATATTGCTGCGAAAATATAAAAACGTAGCAATGTTGCATTTTTCCGTTAAAAATTTAACGGTCAACATCAATTTTTTAACGGTCAACATTATTTTCTTAACAGAAAAGAGCAACATTGCTACGTTTTTAGACTTCTGGGGCGACATTAAACTTGAAAAAACTTTGAGGGCAACATTGCTCCTTGGTGTATACTTCTGAGGCAAATTTGCTACTTAACCCATTGAAAAATGAAACGCTATATGAGGAAGAATCACAAGAGGAAAAAGCTACAGAGTGAAGACCATGGAAGTGGTTGTTATAACTTCTAAGCATCATAGTTGCAGTGGTTGAAACCATTTAAAAAGTACTCCCTCATGTCCTAATTATAAGAACGATTTCATAGTGTAATTTATACTACGAAAGTGTTCCTATAATTAGAATTGAATGTAGTAATGAAATTAAAGATTTGTGTGAAATATATCAATAAGAATAATAATAACTAACTTTTTATTTCTTGCTTTTTTTTGTCATGTGCTTGGCCTGTTTGGGATGGCGTTTCTGCCATTCCAACGTGGTTTTTTGGGCCATTTCCGGCAAGCTTGTTTCCCCACCATACATAACCGTTTGGCATAGCATTTTGTCAATGCAGTTATGGCTGCTCATAGGCAGTGGCGGAACCAGAAAAAAAATTTAGCCGGGGCCAAAAATAAACATATTGAACAACTTCCTTTAGTTTTATTATAAAGCACCAACTAACAAGTATGTTTGGTCTTTTTTATAAGGCACTTGCTTGTTTCCAAATTGCATTAAATATTTTTCCCATGTATACCCATAATTAAAAAAAGTAGTGAGTGAAAGTAATAATTAATAAAAAATAATTATTACTCTTTTTTTTAGCAAAAAAAAAAAGAGTAATAATTAATATCATACTAGAGTTTAGTGTAATTAATAGGGATAATAATGAAAAATACTTAAATTTTAGGAAAAATTTAATGACTTTAATTGTTTTTATTGACATGTGAAAAATTGTTAGTTGGTTCCTTAAATAATGACCAAAGAGAGTATTTACTAAATAGTATCAAATAGCCTTGAAAATACAAATAAATAATAAACGATAATTGTAAATCAAAACAATATATAAGATGATACTAACCTTTTCGGTATCTCAAACAAGAATTTTACTTTCCTCTCATAGCCTAATGAGTAATGAAACAAACATTATCCTTACAGAGAAGATACAAAATTAGCTGGGGTCAAATTTGTGGCCAAATAAAATATCATACAATAAATACATATATATATTAACAAATTTTATAAGATCAGCCGGGGCCAGCGGCCCCAGCTGGTCATCAAGACGTTCCGCCATTGCTCATAGGGGAAAAAATGGCCCAAGCACTGCCAGGGAGGGGGAGGAACATGTGAGAGAGAAAAATATGATATATTAGCCCATTTGGGTTAGCGATATGAAAAGTAACTTATTTTTTATCTAACTTTTATAAAAATAAGATAGGATAAAGTCATATTGTAAATGTGATTTATGTTTGGATTGACTGTGACAGAAGTGAATATTTTCCAAATAAAAACATGTTTGGATTATTATTTCAAAAGTCATTTGAACTGGAAAATAACTGAAAACAGCATAAATCTTATTGAATATTACATATATTAATATAAGTTGTATATATTGCGATAATTGGAGATAAAAATTTAAATTATTAATATAACATAAATGCAGACAAACATATATGTAAAGTAACTTAGGTTGCCATAATAAATAGCAAGCAAGAATACTATTGATTGTTCAAAAAAAAAGTAAGAATACTATTGGTCTTGTAAGATATTGCCTGAAAGTTAGATTTATAAAAGAAAAATACTCCTATATTCCACTTAAATAAAATAAATGGCTAATATATATATATATATATAAGATAATTTTTTTTTAACATAACGCAATGTTTATGAGTTCCGTACTGAGTTTTTGGTTTTTCAAAAGAAGATTTTATACCCTGATTACTCCCACAACTAGTTCTATATAAGAGGGAAAAAAAACAAGAAAGTATATTATTGGCTTCATAACATGCAGGATAAACAAGAACTGGCGTGCCCCGTGGCATCACTAGGAACCACTACTTCCTTATCCCTTACATCTCATAAATCTGATCCAAAACCCAATCCACTTCATGTCGCTCTCCTAGTCCCCGTGAGAACGGAGTTTGTTATCATATATTCATATACTCCCTTGTTATTATTATAAATTTATAAGCTTTGACCAAAAAAAATTATAAATTTATAAGCTATCAATTTATAAGTTTATTTAGTTTTTTTATAAGCCACTTATTTATTCATAAGGAACATTAATTATCCTTTTCCATATATACCCTAATAAATAAGGTAATAAATAAGGGTAGTGGGTGAGAGTAATAATTAATACTCCCTCTGATCATAATTATATGAACACTTTTGTAATGCAATTTACACTACAAAAGTGTTCTTATAATTAGGACCGGAAGTAGTATAATATTAGAGTTTAGTGCAATTAATAGGGGTAATATTATAAGTTACTTAAATTGTAGGCTAATTTTATTGACTTTAACTGTTTTATTAGTTTGTGAGAATTGTTAGTTGGTGACTTATAATAAGGACCAGATGGAGTACTCAGTATCCTTATTAATTATAAAAATTATTTTCAAAATCTAATCCAAACATTACACTTTTCCAGATTCCAACGAAGGTAGCTCCCTCCCACATGTGTCTTCATGTGCAATGTAATATATACGCAATGTAATATATACGTATATTTGACTCCTTATTTATTTATTTATTTATTTTCACAAACATATGTGACGTCATATATATTTTTTTAATGGAAGGGAAATTACATTGCTTCAAAAATATGTACAAAGGCAATAAAGCGCAATGATTTACATCAAGAAAGAAGAGAAAAACTCCTAACATTGACCTATTATGGATCTAAACGGTAAATTAACACACTAATGGTTTACAAAATTTATTCAAAACTGAGTTGCTAAAATCCAAAAAACCACTTAGAGATATAAAACATAAATTGAAAGCGCGGAATGACGCAAAACCCTAATTTACTTTGAAGCCCTAGGTACGTAGATTATTTTGCCTCACTTCAAAAGCCAGCTACTTCCTCAGAGGAAATTGTAAGCACCCTCCATGTACTTCTTATAATTGGTTGGATTCTTCATGAAGTTGGCAAATTCAGTGTCATGTGAAGCTCCCTTAAATCCAATGTACTCGCGCCACCAACGCATGAAGCTACTTCCTTCCAAGAAAATCTCTGGGGAAACTGCATAATCCTTTAGTGACCCATAAACATATTTCTCAAACTTATCTAAACTATTAATTGCCTGTAGCTTCTTTGCCTCATTGGTTCGATCTTGGCATGAAATAAGGGCCTCTTCCACATGTGCCCAGAAGCACGAATCCAATGTCAGGATAGATTCTACATTTTTCGTCCTGCCTATCGACCGAGATTTTTTATCTTCTTTCAACCATTTCTCCAGTTGTTTATAATGCTCGGGTCTTCCTTCCTTTATGTAATCTCTTTTTCCATCCCTGTAGTAACCAGCAATGTCTAATGGTTCCACCATTCTCCTACAATTGGTTCCAGCATAGAGCCATCGGGTTCGAAAAGTGGCACCTTCTTTCTGGGGTTGCTTCTCTGCCTCTTCCACCATGTCTTCCCAGTAAATATTGAGTTCTCTTATAAACCCGGTTACGTCCATGTCAGATGTAGATGTCTGATCCTTAAACATGTCGTAGTACCCTATTCCTTTCTCTTTCGACTTCTTCTTGTACCATTCCAAGTTGGCCATCTTTTCTTTCATGACATCCAACTTCTTGTTGGGGATAAAACGTTTCTTCTGTTTTAGCACTTCCTTGCTTAGTTCTTTCACCAGATTCTTCAGGTCAGTTTCCTAACATCAATTTTGAGATCTCGTTTCATTCACTTTACATAAAAAGTGGTAGATTTTTGTTTTCTCAAAAGAAAAAAAAAAGAAAAATATTTTCTACTACCAATTTTCTCACAAGGATTAAAAATAAAGGTTGAGGTACCTGTAGTTGCAGCAATTGTGGAAATCCCAAAGCAGATAATTGCAAAGCAAGGCTTTCCTGGAGAAGATCAGAATGAGAGATGTTTGGTCCATCAAAGTCTTTGCAAATTGCCTTACGATGAAGATTCTCCACAATTCTTCCATAATCACAATTTTGCTGTAATCCTTGATTATGCAGTTGACTTGTGCGATTTAGAAGCATTCGAACAGAAACAGGGCTTTCAAAACATGAAGATCCATAATCAGAGCACAAAAAGAAAATCCCAAAGGGAGTGTATGAGTTGTTGGATATTGAGGAGAAAACTAATGGGTCCAAGAGAGAGGCTACATGTAAAAAGCAAGAGTTCCAATTAGAACTTTGCCATATAGCCTTTTGAAAATTTTGGTCTCCAAGAAGTGGAGAGCCAAAGGTGATGCAGAGTGGTCTCTTGTCTGATGTTGGGTTCATCTTCTCTAATAGCCATAAAGTAAAAAGAGAAGCAATTGGTCCTCCAATACCATGCCCAGTAACAATCACTGGTTTTTTCAAATCCGTCTGCATTATTGAAAAAAGACACACCTAAATGTCAATATCACTTGCCTCAGCTCAAGTTCAGCACTTTATTTTCCATTATACTAAATTTACATAGAGTTGCCAATATGGGCCGGCCAGTCCTAAAGAACTAAACCTCTCAAGATGTTTTTTGCGCCCCTATTTCAATTTAGATTCCCATCTTTCAGAACTACAGAAAATATCAATAATATTTGACTCATCATGCAAATATCAATTATAAAATAATAAAAATATTATCTTCTCAACCTGCATCAATCAATAATAATTTACTGAACAAAATTCATTGCCCGCTTAAACAGACTAGCCTTTTTAAGCCAGATTTTCTTTCACACCCTATAAAATACAAGACCGACCCTTAACTCAAACGGGTTTAAACGAGCTCAGCTCGTTTTGACGGCTCTAGATGTGGATGTTATTTAAGGGAATAAAGGAGAAATACTTACCTCAGATTTGAGCTGATCAAGCTGGGTTCGATATTGATTGAAGAGGGAAAATGCAGAGTCATTGAGAGAGAAGTTGGGGTTTCTTTTGGAACAGATAAATTTGAAGGGGTTGTCATCAGTGTTTGAAAAAGGACGCAAATGAGTTCGATAATCGTTTTGGGTAGTCCAAAATGTTATGACGGTCAAACCTGATTCGTTGCAAACTGTTTTCCAGAACAGATTCTGGTTTGAAGATTGGGCTTCTGCGTACAGATCGGAGATAAGATTCCATAAAGAAGTGAGAATACCAGAGCTGGCAACAGAAGAAGCAGACTCTAATCCACCACTGAATCTGCAAAAACGAAAAAGAACAAGCATTTAATTAGTCAAGAAATTAACAGTAAGATGCTGAAGTAAACAAGCAGGAAATAGAAAAGCACATACGCATGAGCTTGGTTCTGGGTCATCCTGAATCTTCGGACTGTTCAAGAGCAAGCAACCTGGAAGTGATGAAGGGAGGGAGTTAGTGGGGTTTATATATAACTTTTTTTTAATGAAAATATCAACTAGATAACTAGTCAGCTGAGCGCGAAACTTACTTAACTTACCTGAGAAGGAGGTTTTGATAAAGTTAAATAGGAAATTCATTGGAAACTCCGTGCCAATTACACAAGTCAATACGCGGGTCTTGGTTCTTAAAGTCTTCGCTTTTGTTTTTGTTATTATTCTGTTAAATAGAGATGAACAATCAATAAATTGAATAACGCATGTCCTTTCTTTTCACGTCTAAAATAAAATGAATCCTTCCCTTTATACCCCAAAAAAAAAAAAAACAGTAAGGGCCGCTTGGTAATTGAGAAAGAAAAGGTGGGGGAATGAAAACAATAGGCGAGAGAAAATAAAAGGTTAACTCAAAGAGATACTCGTATTTGATTGTAGAAAATAAATTCTAAATGTCTGAGCGGAGAAAAATAGTCTGATTTGTATAAAAGATATAAAAGACCAGAAAAAATAAATACTAAAAATTTACATCATATCATTCCTATTGAAAAGTTCAAAAAAAAAAATTAATACAATAAAATATTGTTGCTTCATTTTCTTAATAATAAAATGTATTAAAGTAACTATTTTTATTTATCATTATTAGTAAATAAATAGTTTTAAGAATATGTACTAGACAATTTTATTTTTCAAAAATAAAAAAATTAAAATTTTTATAAGAATAATAATAAATTCATATTATATTATAAATTTAAAATCAAAGCTCTAGACCAAAATTCATGTGGGAAAAAAAAAAAACTCTACAACATTATATATTATACAATTCATAAAGTACTCAACAATATTTTTACCATACAATACATTGTGTGGTGGCCCCATATAATAAGTGGTAGATGGTTAGTAGGGGCGGAGTCAGGGGTGCTAGGGGTGGCCCTGCACCCCTTAAAATTATAGAAGTTGACCTAGAATTTTAGGAAATTATATTTTAGTCTTATAAAAATTTTAACATTTTCACTTTAGTCCTTAGTGAAAGTTTAATGGAAGGACTAAAATGAAAATATTGAAATATATATGAGGCTAAAATATAATTTTGTAAAATTTTGGGTCAAATTTTATAATTTTCTTCCACTAATTTCAAATGCTGGTCCCATTATGTTTCTTTTTTTTTTTTGTGATTTTTACCCCCTAATTTCAAATCCTGGCTCCCTCCGTAGTAGGCAGGAAGTTCACTGGAAATTGTGGGGTGGCCCCATATAGGAGTAGTTGCGTAGGAAGTTCGCTGGAAATTGTGGGGAAGATTCGACTTTCTAAGGCGTGAAGCGTGGTTACAACTCACAAGGTCTTTGGATTCGTTACATTCCATTCTTTCCTTAAAAGAAGCAAGTAATTAGAGACAAACAATTATCTCTTTTATGGTCAAATAATATAATGAAGACTTGTTGGACAGTAATAAATGACAGATTCTTGTCGGAACATAAAATTAGAGGCAAAAATAAAAAAAAGGGGGGGGGGAATTAAAATAAGAAAAGAAACAGTAAGAAAAAAAAAAGTAAAAATGTGTTAGGAAAAGATATTTAATATGTGAGGAAAAGATAGATAGATACACTTTTAACCGAAGAAAAATATTGTTTAGTTTATATAAAAGGTAGAAAAAATTATTTAATGAAGTGTATTTGTTCTGGTGTAGAACTCTGATGTCCGACCTATTGAAGGTCCGGTGATTTGATATAGGATCTGTGTGCCCTTCCTGTATGCTTATGGGACAAGCGTTCAGGAAAGGGTATGATCACGGTACACAAGCAGGCGTTTCGCCTAAAGGGTCTTTGTGTGTGCCGTGTGATTGAATGTAGATAAGTCGGGCTTAGAATGAATGTACACGGCGCCCGTCTCCTTCCTCTGTATATATAGAGTATACCTGGTTAGTTAGTCCCTTGGCTGCCACACCGTACGTGTCCGGGATCGTGTGTGCATGTCCAGGATCGTGTGTGCATGTCCAAGGTCATGGCTGGGTCCCACGGATAGTGGGTTGCCCCCTGTACTAGCCAGTGAGATAATGGGCCTAGACTAGGTCCGTAACAGTTGCCCCCAAGCTCGGTTGCTCAGTCTTTGAGCCGCCGAGTTTAGATGTTCGCTTGATCAAGAACGGAAGTCCGAGTCTTTGTTGAAGTCTGAGTCTTTGTTGATCGCGAAGTAACATGATATCCTTGCCCCCCTGATTAGCCTAACCGGTGAGCCCGGATACTTGATTGTGAGCGCTGCCCCTTGTACTCGGGCGCTTTCTACTGTCGATTTCTCTTCTAAGTCATCATTAGCCTCTGCCAGCTGGCGTCCCTCGACTGTCGTGAAGCCGAACTGAGGGGTTGCTAGCCTATACAGCGCTTGGCGTAATTAATGCCTGACAGATGCGCATTAAATGAACAGTCACGTCAGCCTTACTAATGAATGAAAAGGCGCTTTTGCCCCCGTCGATTGGGTTTTTCGAAAGGTTTATACCCGCCAGGCCTCCTTCATGCCCTTTTACCCAAGTTATTCTGAAGAAATTCTCTCCTGACGATTTTCGCTTTCCGGAAGATAATCAGTCTCGTGAGCGATCTTCATTCCGCAACTTTCTTCGATCATCTCCCAATCTTAGGCAGGTATTATTGTTTTCCTGCCTCTTTCTTTTGTTCTGCTCGAATCGCCGTTGCATTTGAAATTTGCGTCCGTACTTAGTTGAAGTTCGGGTAGATTTCTTCATTGAGTACATATTCGCGTAGTCCTGTTTTCAATTCCCACATTTGTGCAAAAATCCCCTTGTTTTCCGAGTGAGCCGTTTCCTTTTCAGTTCATTGATCGTTAATTCCTTTGAGAGAGTGGTTCCAAATGTCGAAGGACATAAAGGATATGACCCCCGAAGAACTGGATGAACTACGCCGAACCGTTAGGGGAACCAGCCGTTGGTGGCTTTGGGCGATGAATCTTCTCGCCCAACGTCGCAAACTGTTGCTTTAAGCGATCATCACCGTGGAGGCAATGGAAAAGCTTCTGGTGGTGGGCAGGCGAAAATCCGGGACGATGCATCATCGGTTAGGGGAAGCCCCATTGTTTCCTTCCCGCTTCTTTCCAATCCAAGGGTGTTTAACCCGAGCTTCGATGTGTCCGCTTCTCCGGGCCTTCCGAATAACCAGTATAATGAAGTGGCCAGTTCGGGTCCTAGGGCCGAGGTTGATTCCTACATTGGCCCTTGCTATGACTGCTTGTACGAATGCTCACGACTTATTTCTTGTGGGGATTCCTCCACACCGACTTAATTTTGGGCTCCCGCCGACATAATTTGGTCCCGGCTCCTCAAGCTTCATCGCCGAGTCCCGTTGACTTGGATTTTAATCTTACCACAACCGTAGAATCCCGCCTTCAATTATTGACATCGGGTATGCTAGGAAGATTCGATCTTGCTTATATTTTTATTTGTGTTAGGTATAATGGCGTCGTCTTCTTCTTCCCACGCGGTGAGTCGAGTCCTGGAAATGCAAACCGCGCTAGCCCCCGGTGGCTTAATTGAACAATTCCCTTGGGTTACCCGCGAAGTGTTATCCTATCGGTCGAAGCTGACCATAGAAGACTTGGAAGGTCTTCCAGTTCAAGATACTAACAGCTACTCTCTCTGTCTCCCGGAAGAGGAAGAGCCCGTGTGCTCCGTGAGGGAGGGGAGCCACAACTCCTTTTTCTTTTTCTATGCTGACTACATTACTGCACTTGGGATTCGCTTTCCCTTTTCCGAATTTCAAATGGCCACCCTCCAATTTCTTAGTGTAGCTCCTCGCAATTACACCCCAATGGATGGGGTTACTCGATTGCCTTTGAGTGGTTTTGCTCGAGCCTTGGACCGCCTTGCACCACTTCTATGTTCTTCTACTTCTTCACCCCCACACCTCTCGCTCGGGAAAGAACCGCCGGAGCTCAAGGGCTGGACATCCATTCGGGGAATAGCCAATCGGCGCTTGTTTACCCCAGTCTCAGACTCTTTCAAACGCTTCAAGGGCAACTTTTTCAAAGTTGTCGCTAAAACTGGTACAACTCCTTGGTTCCTCAAAGGGCCGGACTCTGCAAAAGTCGACTGGGAGTTTAATTTGTATTGGTGTCAAGATCACCACAATGTGTCCCCTAGCGCCTATAAGGTAGAGCGGTCCAATCTGCTGAAGCCTGAAAAGAAAGCCATCGACGCCATAATAGACCACGTTAGGGCGAACGGTACTGTTGGGGCGGCTCCTTGGTAGCCCAATATCGGGCCGAGGCTCGGCCGAGATGAGATGGTGTCAGGGCCGAGTATGATATTTCTGTTATTTAAACATCGGCGTTGTTCCGCGTCTTAGTACAGTATTTATCGTCTTTGCCTTCCTAGTAGCTAACATGGTGTATGTGTTTCGTGCAGGTCTCAAGATGAAAGAGCCGCAATATCTTTCTGGGATCCCTGTGCCAACAAATAAGGGGAGGAAGAGGTCGGCTCATGACTCGGGCAAGTCGAAGGTCGGAGAGTCATCGAAGCAGGGGCTCTTGGCGGACTCCAATGTAATAATTGAAGGCTTTAAGGCGGCTCAAGCTAGAAGCGAAGAGCAGTTGAAAGCCATGACAGCTGAGAGGGACGGGTTCAGAGCTGAAATGGACAGGATCAAAGCCGAGGGGGAGGCGTCCTCAACACATCTGTCCGCGGAGATAACCCGGCTGCAGGAGTTGCTACTGGGTTCAGTGGTGGAGGCGTTTGAGAATTCTCTTGCCCAGATCCGGCCTTTGAACCCGGGGTCGAGCTCAACACTACAGGCATCATTTCCGGTCTTATGTGATCGACGGGCAGATTGTCCCCTATGTGGAACCTCCTGCTAACTCCGAGACCCGGATAGATGGCGATGCGGCCGTGCTGGAGGCTGAGCAGGGTGAGGAAGTCTCGACCGCCCCCAAGCACATGGATTGATATCTCTCTTTTTTTCTTTTTAATTTGTATAATCTGTTCGGTTGTGTTACCGGCAATGACTTTATTGAACAGATTGGCCAATATGGCCATTTTTGGCTACGATTAACAATAGATGGTAGTTTAGCAACCATAATGCATCGTATAAAAATATAACTTTACCGCTTATCGCGGTCGACCGGGCCAAGGTCTTATGAAAGTAAGCGAGAATCTGCGAACACGCTTTTGGTCATAAGACCATGATGTTTTAAAGTGCTAGTGTTTGCCTTTGTTTATAAAATTCCTAGTATTGTAACCGGTCATCCAAAGGTAAATGAAAATTGCCACCGCCGGGTTCGGTTTTGTCCCGATAGCGTCCGAGCATTTTGACCTGATCAGGGTCGGCATGACATTTTCTATTGATACCCCGGAGTAAATAAGCGTGTCTGGGCTGCGATAGCTATCCAGACCTGTTTTCTTCAGCTGAAAAGCTAATAACAATTGAATCTTGAAAAAGACAATGTTTGGAATTCAACAAATACCCTCGAACGAGTTTCATTCATATTCGACAAAGCAATTGTTGCGAAGGGAAAAGCCAAAGAGGCCAACGTTGAACAAAGAACATAATGGAAAACGATGCTTTAAGAAAAACAAAAGATAAGCCTAACTGAAATATGCCTTTAACTTGTCCGCATTCCATGTTCGCTTGATTGGGGCTCCATCCAAATTTTTCAGAATGTAAGCTCCTCTCTCAAGAGTTTCCCGAACGCGATAAGGTTCGTCCCAATTAGCCGCAAGCTTGCCGTCTTTGGAATTCTTGTTTCCAATGTCGGCCCTTCTAAGTACCAAGTAACCGGTGGAATGTCCGTGGTCTAACCTTCTTGTTATAACGAGCCGCGATCACCGCTTCATTGCAATATCCCGACAATGGGAAGTGACCAGGGCCTCATCGGCCGATCCAACTCGATCGCTAACGCCTCACTATTGGTGCTTCTCTTTGTGATAAAATGCTCTTCTCGCGCCAAGACATCATCCCTATTTCAACGGGAATCATAGACTCACGTGCCGTAGGCCAACCTATAAGGAGTTTCTTGAGTGGATGTCTAAGCAGTTGTTCGATTTCCCCAAAGAACAAAGGGTAATTGATCAGCCCAAGAGGTGTCAGCCTCCAGCATACGTTTCTTCAAACCATCAAGGATGACCTTATTGGCGGCTTCCCGCCACGATTAGCCACCGTAGTTTCCCGGGTGCTGTCTTGAATGGCCCCAGAATGTCCATGCCCCATTTGTAAAATGGCCAGGGGGCCGTGATGGAATGCAGCTCGGCTGGGGGCGCCCAAATAACTCTGGCATGTTTCTGACAACTATCTGAAAGACTTGGCTATCACCCAAGAAGGGGGGTGAATTGGGTGTTTGATTAAAAACTTAGAACTTTAAAAACTTTATGCAAATTACTGAAGGTAGTTTGAATGACAATAATAATTTAGAAGGTGATAAGCAATCATTCAAACATATATGCTGGAATGTAAGAGATAAGGAAGAGAGTATGCAAGCGTGATTTATCTGGTTCGCCCAATCCTTGACCTACGTCCGGTCCTCAAGTTCCACTTGAGATTTTCAATCCACTATCCTTTTGAGAACAATTACACACTTTGCAAACGAAGGATGGTCCTCTCACTCTCGAGACTCCACTCCCCTTACAAGTAGTAATTGATACACCCACTTGATCACACACTCTGAACTCTTGGAGCAATTCCTCTCTTTTGAATAACACTCCCCTTACAAGTTGCAATCAAATGACTCAATCTCAAAGTCCCAATACTCGAGATTCTTACAAGAAATAGTAATAGATGAATGACTCTCTCTAAGAGCAGATAACCATAAGCAACGAAGAACAAGTTGTGACACGGTCTCAGAAAGTATTCGAAAGTATTGCGAAAGTAGAAAGTATCACTCAAGAGATTGGCGAAACCAAGCTCAGGAGAGTATCTTTCTTTGATCGTTTGTTCTGCTGCATGTGTGTACTTTGCTTTGAGCACCCATGGCTTCATATTTATACTGATATGTTTGGTTGACCGTTGCAGCATCTTAATGTGTATTAAAATGATGTTTATTCCTTTTTCTACATTGCTGCGTTTTTTGCTTTCTGTGTGGTAGCTTTTTACGCGGTTTGCATTTCCTTGATTCTTCCCCATTCTTCGTTTCTTTTAGCTGGTCATAACTCCAACACGTTTTGTATCATCATTCCATAACTTCCATAATAACAGCAACCATTCTGATATGGCATTGATTCCATAATATCACACGCCCCATTCTTAATTCACTTGATCCTGCACTATAATTCCCATATTCGAAAACTATGAGCAGAATGGGTCAGAATCGGAGCATTAAAGATCATAATTAATAGCAATTAATATCAGAATCGAAATCTGCAATCTCAACATCGCAGAAGCATTTTTACCGATCATACTCGAGTATCAAATACTCATACTCGAGTATCATGTGGTTCAGATTTCTGTTGCTTCCAGTATTTCGAGTGTCCACTTTCGAAGATCATAACTTCCTGGTATGAAATCAGATTTGATTGGTTCAAGTCTTGTTGGAAAGCCCTTTGAGTCTACTTTCAAATGGCACCGGTTTCAGCTTCATTGGACTTCTATTTTGTGCGATATACTCAAAACATTGAGGCTTGGTCAGCAGTATGACGGTGATATAACTGTCATCTTCAACAATTCATAGCTCTCTCATCTGACCTCCGTTGGACTTGAATATTGTGCGACTAGGACCGCTTGGAAGTCTAGTTTTCAAAAAAATTGTTTTCACCTCAATCCGATCTCTGGTTTGGGAGATATTGTCAAATTACCAGAGGTCGCCCGAAACTGAACGTTGAACAGAGCTGATCAGAGTCATACTCGAGTATTGTTGATCCATACTCGGGTATTGTCGGGATTTAAGCACAGAAGCAGTTGTTTATGCACCATACTCGAGTATATAAGTGACATACTCGGGTATTGAAGTCTCATACTCAACAATTGAAGCCTGATACTTGCGAATGGATGTTGGATACTAGGGTATTGACGGAAGTTCAAGGCAATTCATCCTGAAGCTCATTTTTAATCATTTTAAGTCCGAATTGAGTCGTTCCAACTTCCATATCACCGTGGAGACTTCTAGTATAAATCTAGGAACATGAATAATGATATTCTCATTATATTCAGCAAGTTCTTCATTCTTCCAGATCTCATCTTGATTAATCTCCATCATTAAACTTCACATCATTAATCTCTTCACATGGAGCAAGTTCTTCTTTCTTGATTAATCTCTATAATTAATCTTGGACTAATCTACATCAAATATATTGTAGTTAGTCAATGTAGAAGATGAGTATAATATACAATCTTTTTGCTCTTAATGGCATCTATACAAGACATCATCAAAACTAATCAGAACCAACACTATCACATTGTCTTACAAGGGTCTTTGAATCCGCCTCCAATGTCGGCCAGTAATAGCCTGCTCGAAGGGTTTTTCTGGCGAGCGCCTTAGCCCCCATATGCTGACCATTGGCCCCTCCATGAATCTCGGCAGGACATACCCTCGCTTCATTTGGGTTCAAACACCTTAGCATGGGAGAATGTAATCCTTTTCGGTAGAGTTGATCCTCCACCATTGTGTACTTGGCGCGTCTCGAACCAACATTTTCGCTTCCATTGCATCGTCTGGGATGAGTCCACGTTCAAGGTAGTCTTCTATCGGCTTTTTCCATCGATTCGACCGAAATAGCCATCATGCATACGGATCTTCGAGATTTTCTTGGACAACCGTGCGGTGACAACCACCGCTTAGTGCTTGCCAATTTTGATAAAATGTCGGCTCTTGCGTTTTCTCCTCGGGGAATGTGGGTAACAATTGCTTCATCGAAGCCTGACATTAAGTCCTTAGCCTTTAGGAGATACTTGGCCATTAGTGGGCCTTTAGCCTGATACGTACCCTCGGACGGCGCCACTGTTCTGGTGTAGAACTCAGATTGTCTAGCCCTGAGGGGCTAGGATGTTGGTGTAGATTGGGACTTGACCTAGGAGTGATTCCTAGGGCCTACGTACCCTGAAGAGGGATCAAAGTCCACGTAGTTCGAGTATTGATGGAGGCGTTTAGCCTAAAGGGGTCTGTATGCTCTGTGACGGCTGTATGAGAATAGCCGGAGCGTAGACCGTTGTAGATGATTTGTAGAAGATGAAGATGGGAGATAATCCGATGCCCTCTGCCTTTTAGAGTAACCCGCTATATGTAGAGGTTACCTTAGGGTTAGATCTTCCGCATCGTGTGTAGAAGATGGGAGATCGTGTGTAGAAGATGGGAAATCGTGTGTCTCGGCCACCTCCCCTTTGAATAGGTCTGTATGCTTAGTCTGTGGGTCGGTTGAGATAATGGAGGGTCGGTTGAGATAATGCAGACTTGGCCGAGATATATTCAACTCATCTGGGTTGTTTGAGAAGAAATAAGATCCCTTGCTCGTGTGCGCAAATCGCTTAGTTTGCTAATTTCGAATGCTTGTTCGAGTTTGCATTAATCCTGGTTACTGACAACTGTATAGTAATTGCCCCCCAGCCTGATAGTCCAGGTCTCTGGGCTGTCGGGGTGGATCTATTGTTGAGTCCGAATATCGTGTCCGAGATGCTACCACTCGTTTGATTTTGATAAAGTGTCTATCCGAGTTTCAAAGAACTTCGGAGTTACTTGTCTTCTGATTGAATTGCCCCCAGACATGTAGTCCGAGTTACTTGATTGGAGCTGTATTGACTTGATCATTAATGAAAGTTTGTTCACTTCCCGATCAATTCGAGTATTTATGTAGAGTTTCATCCGTGTCCACGATGAACTATATAGTGAACTCACATTTGTTTTTGGAGTACTATTGAGTGACCTTATAAGCGCCTCGTATAATTCTGTGTTCGTTGACCGGTCATCCTAAGATAAAGGGAAGTTGTCACTGCCGGGTTTGGTTTTTCACCAAAGCGTCCGAACATTTTGACTGATCGGGGTCGGCACGACAGCTCCGCTTGATATCCCGGAGTAAGTTAGGAAGCGTCCCGGCTGCGATAGCTCTACGGAGACAACTCCTCCGATTGAAAACCGGGTTTTGGTCTTCAGTTCGTATTTGAATTAGTGCAATTTGCAAACGTTCGAATCAACGCTCTCGACTGAGAGTTTCTTTATTTACATTTTGCAATCCGGAGTTATCACGGACTTAACTGTACTTTAATCGGACCAGGATTACACCTGTATTAGGTGTGACCGAGGCAATTGTACTTTACACGGATCCCGGGTTGTAACCGTATTAAGTGTAACCGGGGTCCGCCTTTTCACTTCCCGCAAAACTTTACGCGGAGCCCGGGTTGTAACTGAGATCAGTGTAACCGGGGTCCGCCTTCTTTTTCATGGGGCCGGGATTTTAACCAGATTTGGTGTAACCGGGGTCCGCCTTCAAAAAGTCACATGGAGCCGGGATTTTAACCAGATTTGGTGTAACCGGGGTCCGCCTTCAAAAATTCAAACGGAGCCGGGATTTTAACCAGATTTGGTGTAACCGGGGTCCGCCTTCAAAAAGCCACACGGAGCCGGGATTTTAACCAGATTTGGTGCAACCGGGGTCCGCCTTCAAAATTTCACGCGGAGCCGGGATTTTAACCAGATTCGATGTAACCCGGTCCGCTTTCTTTAAGTGCTTTTTTGCTGCAATAAAACAAATTGTAAATTTTTCCTTGAACATTCTCGAAGATTACCCTATTCAATGATGAAGTGTGGCCTCTTTAAGTTCAACTTTGTTTGTCAGTTTCGATAGATAATTGCTCCTGAAGAATAGTAATTTGAGACAAAAGTATTTGATTCTCCAGAATAGCTACTTGCTTGTCCTCTTCTGTATCAAGAAGATTTTTCAATATGCATATGCAGTATTTTAACAACATCCCATTTTTCAAAAATGGCAATTGTGTTGGGATGATGTCCTGCAGAGATACCCCGTGGTAATAAGCTTCACTATTGAAGGACAAATTGTGCATTATTCGAATAAATTGTTGTGGGATCTCTCTACTCTTGGGGTCAAGAATCTTTGAAATGGAAGCAAGTGCAATGGATGCTGCAATTTTAGCGTCACATTGGTGTTTGTCTTATCAGCAGGTTCCTTAAATTCCTGGCTTGGTTGAGCATAGTCATTGGAGTAAAACTTGTTCGCATAAGGACAAAGATGATCATGTCCACTTCCATTTCTGATATAAAAAATAGTAGGAACCCAGGAATTCCACTAAGTGGAGTATTGCAGTTATTAGAACACTCCAACTTAAGCTTCTTAATTGCTGATGTGTTCATTTGGCAGGACAGAATGAGATGATTAGAGAGGAAGTGGCTTTTCTCATTTGCTGAAGCTCCACGTCCTGACCACCCCAAATCAATTAGGGGGCAGATAATTGACCAATGCAAGAGGTCAAAGGTTGGCAAACTGTTGGAATGTGACTTTGGTGAAAGCAAATTCCATTCTCCAAGCAGCATAATGGAAATGTTTCGGAGCTCACTTTTCTGCCTGCAACCCTAGGGTGATTCATATACACGAAGATCTATTTTTGATTGAATGCTGGCTAGTAAAAAGCCTGTCTTCGTCCATCCAGGTTCAGTATACACACAATATACGTGGCATCTTCCTACAAACTCCTGAGCAAGTGAAAATCATGAGATAGGAGGTCATTAGTCTCATTCCAAGACACCGCCACTCTGCTTCGTCTAACAAAAACCACGAACCATGCAGTCCCCTTTTTGTTGAGGATCTACAGTTGCAAGATGAAAACCATTGCGTCTCAGAGAGACATAGGCAGGGCAGTAACAGATGAGATAGATTTGTGCTTTTCATTATAACAAGGTTGCAATAGAAACCATCACTTCCGAAATAGCCTTTCATCAACAAAGACCCGATTTGACGGATTAGTCATTGGTGCACCCCGAGACATATATTAATGAGATGTAACATGATGAGAAGCACCAAAGTCTACCCCTTTATCCTTTTGAACAATGAAGGGAGGAAAAACAGAGGTAGTCGACGGTGTGTCTATAGACCGGAATCATGGATATATACTAAGAATTGATTCTTGATGCATTTCGGATACTGTAAGGCATCTCAGCATCTCGGGAAAATAAAAGGTCCAGTAGAACACATTGTTTACGGTCGACCCATTAATCTTGTAGCAACCAAGAACCATGAGAAATCATATATGTTAAATCCTCCTCAAATTGAAAATAAAGAAAGAAGGATAAAACCTGAAGAAGCAACTCATCATCTCGGCAGTTCGAGTCTTTAATCTCGGCGTCCTATGACTCACACTGATTTAGTGGATACTTTGGCATACCAGAAATCCACATCTCAGTATATCAAGAATCTCGGGCATACCCTCTTTCCAAATCCATATCTCGGCATCTCAGGAATCTCGGGCATCTCAGGAATCTCGGGTGTCTCAAGCATCTCGGCTAGCATCCAAGCTCGAGGAAGGACTTCCTTTCACCTTTTACTGCAAGTGCCGAGCCGTGTACTCCCATCTTGGCAACACGGCAACTCGGCCTGGGTCAGATGATTGAGGCTGAGATAACTGAAGGATAACGCTGGAGGATACCGTTGATTCTACTGAGATTACACTGCTGGAGATTCGAGTTTGAATTATCCCCAGGTTATGTTTCATCCTTCATCTCTGCTCTATAATGATAATAGACTTCTGAGGGTGAAACTGTGATAGAGGTTATGGAGAAGATTTGTGGGGGCAATTCATTATGCTTCTTACCCCTGCGACCAGGATTAGGACTTGTCGGAGGTTCCTGGAGATTTGGTGGAGGCGAGTTTGATGACAAATTGGAGCACGCCAGAGGGAGATGATCCACTTGCGTAGTGAGTTCCGCCAGATTAGGTCTCCAGGATTCGGCCTTTTACTGGCCTTTGAAAACGTATATAAAATCGGAATTTGGGGTTTTTCAGCATGATGCCCTTGAAGCACGTCTTCGTGACTTTTCTTTTCTCCGCCGCAAAAGAGAATGAAAACAAAAAGTGTCTCGTTCAGGTAATTACAGGGAAATTTAATCCCTATCATCTCTCTGAAAGTCTCGAATTTAGAGGTTTGATGAACAGCCAGCATGAACTTTGTTAAATCACCACAAACCCTAATTGTCAAACTCCAATATTGTTTGTCTGGCATTTAGGAATTGGAATTGTTGACCATCTTTGGTCATGGGAGTCGAAATTTATCGTCCCCACAGACGGCGCCACTGTTCTGGTGTAGAACTCTGATGTCCGGCCTATTGAAGGTCCGGTGATTTGATATAGGATCTGTGTGCCCTTCCTGTATGCTTATGGGACAAGCGTTCAGGAAAGGGTATGATCACGGTACACAAGCGTTGTGTGTGCCGTGTGACTGAATGTAGATAAGTCAGGGCTTAGAATGAATGTACCTGGCGCCCGTCTCCTTCCTCTGTATATATAGAGTATACCTGGTTAGTTAGTCCCTTGGCTGCCACACCGTACGTGTCCTGTGCGTGTCCGGGATCGTGTGTGCATGTCCAGGATCGTGTGTGCATGTCCAAGGTCATGGCTGGGTCCCACGGATAGTGGGTTGCCCCCTGTACTAGCCAGTGAGATAATGGGCCTAGACTAGGTCCGTAACAGTATTAAAATAGCGTAATTTTATTAATCAATTATAAAAAAAAAGGAACAATACATTTCATTACATTATATTCCAAACAAAAATAGCTCTACATGGCATTATTTACATAAGAAAATCGAAGATTAAAAGAATACTTTTTTTTTCCTTTCAACATTAACAAAATACATTACACCTTATTTGTTCGCTACTTTTTTTTTTTTTTTTTTGATACGATTTATTCGCTACTTTTACATGCAGTAATTAACGTGGAAATTTGCGAAGCAAGAGATAAGTTGAACAACCCATATAGTAACGAAGTTAATTTACTACACACAAACCTCTATTTGTTACAATCATTGCCAACGATCTCATATCAGATCTTTTCGTTTTAATTTGTGTTGAAACAATTTTATAAAATTATTAATGGGTCAATTACATTAATTAATTATTTAATTGGTAACTCTGTTCAGTGAATTAAATATTAAGCTCAAAGAGGCCTTCATTCACACACAATTTATGTTTTAAACTCTCAGCTGACAGTTCCAGAGCAACTTGGAAGGGATGATCTTCTAAAATTTCGGAGAAGATATGTTAGTTGGTTTCATTATACTCCCTCTGGTCCTTATTATAAGGCACCAACTACCAATTTCTCGCGGACCAAGGAATTGAGGTTAAGTCATTAATGATGTCTAAAAATAATAAATGTTTCCAACTTTACCCCTACTTTAATGATGTAGTTTAAATGAGTTAGTTAAAAATGAGGGCATAATGGGAAAATAGCAATAAATGAGTTAGTTAAAGTAAGTTGGTGCCTTATAATAAGGACCAAAAAAAGTTGGTGGTTGGTGCCTTATAATAAGGATCAGAGAGAGTAATTAATTAATCAAAGAGATGTCGAGCTTTTTTAATACACGCGTGGCCTCAAAGTCTTCGAATTTTGAATAAAATAAATCTTACTCGTACTTTATTACAAAATGAAGCTGCTGGGAAGAAGCTAGCTGATAATATGTGCTTATGTTATTTTATGTCATACTTAAAATATTCGGTTAAAAGAGAATGAGACAGTTGTATGAGATACTACCTCCTCTCCTAATTATAAGAGCTAGTTGATTTTTGTTGGAGAAATTAAGGAAGCTAAATAAATTACTTAATCATTTTATATATTGTGTATCTTTAGATTATACATTAGTTTATTAGTCAAATTAATAAGTTTGAAGAAAAAAATAAAAATAAAAATACTCTAAAGTAATTTAATTAGCTTCCTTAATCTCTTCAAAAAAAAATCAACTAGCTCTTATAATTAGGACCGGAGGGAGTACATAATTACAACCACTACGTCCAATATGTGACTTGGACATTGTTGATTAGAAGCTTAGGCCTGTTAGTTTCTTTTTATTAAATTATTTTTAAAACAAGTTTAAGAAATTAAAAAAAAAATCCGCTTAAATATTTTTTTTAAAAAAATACATTGGAAAACCAAAAACATAATTTTTTTTTTGAAATAATTGTTCTTATAGCCTAAACTAAGATAATAAGGGAAAATAACTGTTTATTATTATTTTTAGGGTTAAGGAGCAATTTTACACATGAGCTTTTCCCTAGGAGCGCCCAGCACCACGTGCTTTTTTCTGGAGCAAAAGTACACACGTGGTTACGTTTTGGGAGCGCCCAGCACCACGGCAGTTAGTTGACCGTTAGTCAACTGTTAAGTTGGATGGAAATGAACAGTAACTCAAAAAGGTAATTTTTATTTAAAACTAAGGGGCAAAATGATAATTTTCTTTTTTTCCTACCATCAGCGTCCACGTCAGCGTCCATGTCAGCGTGTCAGTCCAAATAAGCGCCACGTCACGCCACGTCAGCGTTCCATCCACGTCACGCCACGTCACGCCACCACCATGAGGGAAAAGCTCATGTGTAAAATTGCTCCTTAACCCTTATTTTTATTTAGTTTTACAATCACTATTTATTATTAATCGATAACAACAATATAATAATGATTGGGAAAAATAATAATAATAATGATAAATAAAAAACTTATATTTATAATATTCAAAATTCAATACATTATAGATAAACATCATACAATTAAAAAAAAATTAATCACTTAAATATTCACAATAGAACATTATCTTATAATTTTTTGAATTCTAAAATAAAATTAATTAATTAAAACTCCACAATAGTCTCCAGTACCTTTATTATAGATGGTCTACAAATCACGTTCCAGTGCTGCTCCAAGAGTTTTCGTTTAATTGCAAATGGATAATATATATATAGTAAAAATAAGAAAATATAAAACCTCAAAAAAAAATCTTGGAATATAACTATAAAAATCATAATATAGAAAAGATTTGCCAAATAAAAAACCTTGAGCAAATCTTGGGACCTAACAATAAAAATTCAGCATTTTACCCTATTTGTTTTTTGGGAAAATTCCTTTCAGGTCCCAAAGGATCAAGAAAATGTCAAAAAAATCATAAGAGAAATTAAGATGTCAAAAAAGTCTTAAAGAGTTGTTAATCCCACAAATGGAGTTATTAACACAGATGATGGTTGTTAATCCTATAAAAAGAATTGTTAATGAGACTTTTCTAACATCTGAATTTTCCCTTGGGACTTTTTTAATATTTTCTTTGTCCATTGGGACCTAAGAGGAATTTTTCCTTGTTTTTTTTTTTTTTTCCGTGTTCTCTACTTTTCTCTCATGTTTTTTCTCTCTCTCTTTTAATCTCAAACCAACAGCCATCACATATTAGATATCATAATCATGACCGACAACCTTGAGCAACAACTAGAGAGCTCTTCTTATATAAAAAAATAAAATGAAACTAAAAATATTAATTAAAAAAAATAAAACCTTATACGAGGAAGAATTACAAGATGGAGGAGTTGCAAAGTAAAACCCATGAAAGTGGCTGTTATAACTGCTAAGAATCTTAGTTGCGGTGCCACTTAAAAAGTAATAAAATAACCGTTGCAAAAAACATTTATTTTGTGTATTATAAGTTATACTATGCTATACAACAAAAAGTTGTGTTGAAAGACAATAAAATTAAATATTTGTGTGAAATATATCAATAAGAATAATAATAACTAACTTTTTATTTCTTGCTTTTAATAACCGTCTCAAAAAAATTTTATTTTGTGTATTTTAAGTTATACTATGCTATACAACAAAAAGTTATGTTGAGGATTAAATATTTGTGTGAAATATATCAATAAGAAAAATAATAACCGACTTTTTATTTCTTGCTTTTTTTATTTGTCATGTGCGTGTAATGATGGAAGCGACACTATGGCCTGTTTGGGATTGTGTTTCAGCCATTCCAACGTGGTTTTTTTGGGCTATTGCAAACGGCAAGCTTGTTGCCCCCACCGTAATTTTTTTTTTGGTCAAAACCACCGTAATATTTAATGGTTTGGCATAGCATTTTGTCAATGCAATTATGACTGCTTCAGATAAGTAAAAAAAGCCCTACTGCCGGGGAGGGAGAGGAGCATGTGAAAGAGAAAAAGACATAGGGCATGTTTCTATGAGCTTTTAAAAAAATGTTTTTTTGTAGTGCTTTTTAGAAAGGGTTAAAATGCGATTTTACCAACGAACTATTGGTTCAGGAGCATCCAGCACAATTAATTATTAAGTGGATCAAAAATACCAACAAACTTTTTAAAAAGGAGCGCTCAGCACAACGCCATTAACACCGTTAACAAAAAGTTAACCTCCGTTATCTAAGGTGCAGATTGGTCAACGAACTCTTATTCCAGGAGCACCCAGCACAAAATCCTAAATTTTACTAAATTAAATAATTTTTTCTCAATTGTCTTCATTCAAACTCATCAACGTTCTCAAATCTTCTAAGCATATCTATATCACCAGAATCCATTCTCCTTATATAATTATGAAGGGCAAAGGTTGCCCATATGATAGCAAATTGAGTGTCAAGCTCAAAGTTGGTCATATTCTGCAATATCCTCCAAATGTTCTTTCAATGACACTCCTTAAACTTGAGTGACGACAATTGAAGATTTCATTTTGTGATCTAAAAGTTGGGGCCAATCTGAATTGAGGAAGATGATATCTTGTATTTCTATATGGTCCTAAAAACCCTTTGAAATTAGGATATCCAGAATCAACAAGGTAGTATTTGCCTGTAATAAAATGTCGTTATATTTGGAACAACTGTATAATAACAATTGCCATCATTCACAATAAAATTTAATAATTACCTTCAGGAAGTAATGTATATATAGAGTTGATAATTCGAGATAGCAACAGCAACTACTCTAGTTGCAAGTAATGTATTCTTCTTCATAATATATAATCTATTTGCATTTTCGTAGTTATCGCTGTCTGTGTCAGAGGTATCAGACATCTTGTGCAACCAAACAAAGAATATCAATAAACAATTATGATCATATTGTCTAAACAAAATAGCTGTTTCCATAATTTCCCAAAACAATTGTCTAATAAGTGCAATAGACCATAACAACAATTCAGGTTCAAAGATTATGCCATACAATCTCATGTTCAACATCAAATAGAAATTCACGTTCAAGTTCAAACATAACACAATACTATAAACTATCTATAGTTTTGAACATCTTCAACTTCAAACATGCTCAAATATGAAAGAGCGAGCTCAGGTTCATTTTCCATGTAATGAACAAATGCCTCTCTATTTTGTTTCTTGAAAAAGATTCGAGAGGCCAACATGTATGTAGAGCTGCCCTTCACCAAACTCGGCACATCTTTTAACAGAAGAAGACATCTACTCATGCTAAAAGGGTCATTTGCACTTGATTTTGTGACACTTGGTCAATATTTTCAAGGATCCGGTCAAGGGAGTGTTGCAATTTGTCTGCTATCCCTTGCCTTTTCTCTCCTTTCCTCCCTCTCTTCCTTTTTCTTGGCCTCTGATTGTGATCCAAGGGATGTTTCTCAGTATCCCCTTCACCCACCCCTTCATTTGCATGATCACTATCATTATTTGGCTCATTATCCATGGCTTCCTCAAGTGACAGAATTTGCTTGCGCGGCATAAAAACAACATAACCAGTAGAAACCACATCTTTGAAACATGTTTCCATCAAACTCAGAAATTTTGGACCTTGTTCCTTCCAATTCAAATATTTTGGATCCTCCTGTAATGAAAATGAATAACCAATTAGTAAGTAAATTATAAACTAATGTAGGTATAAGACTTGCAATATTGTAATTAGTCGGAAATACATACTTTGCCCTTGGCTTTCCACCACTCTGGAGGTGCCATTATAGTGTTCTTTACTGAGTCCCATCCAAGACCAGTCTCATTTTCAACCAACCTTGCCCACATGCCAAATTCGTATTTCAGTGCATCCCATCTATTTTTCAATTGTTTATTATCATAATTCTTCCTGGTGATATTATTAAATTTGTCAACTATATTGGCCCACCCGTCTTTGTTAAAATGTGTGTGAGGCCTGTTACCAGCTTCAACCTCCTCAACACAAACTTTCAAGAAAGTTTCAGTATTTGAATCATTCCATCTTGCCTTCGCAGAACTTTCACTAACATTCTTAGACTGAACAAATGTTTCTTGTGTAGATATTATACGAGCTACTTTTGGTGCCATTCTAAACTCAAATGAAGGAATAGTTAAAACTAGCGTGAATATCATTAAAACCGAAATAAAAAACTATAAGCATGGATAGACAATGGCACAACTTATTAAAAGGACACAAATACAGTGATTAAACAACTGGACAAATAGGTCCATTAATCATTCATTGTTCTGATATGAAAAACAGTAAACACTTAGAAACGTGGACAACAACAGAGACAAGACAACACAGTGTGAAAACATAGACAGATCCAGGAAAATAGGTACAGAAAGAAGAATCCACGAGACAAAATTTAAGATTAATCAGAATGGAAAACTTTATGGGCTATCTGTACCTAATTCAACTTATCATAATAATGATCAGCAGATCATTTGAGTTTCACTTATAGTAGCATGTCTAATAGTACAATAATCTGTGTATATCTGGAAAAAATTTCAATATTATTTCCACTATTTCCTCCCTTCCCTTCTCCATTATTCCCATCAAAACATACCAAGGGTACCCATGTGAGCAAATTGCAGCTATTTACATATTAGCTAGTGAGTATATCAGCCAATCATTTCTGTACTAATATAAAGTGAATTTATGGATGTAAGCCAAAAAAAACATGAATTGGCTTGCCATGTCAGAATAGCAATATCCACAAATTCCAGTTTCAGAATTTACAGCCTGCAGAATTGCACTTAGAAAGGTTTCTTTTTAAAAAACGTACAACACCAGTAGCTACGGTGAACACAAAGTTTTCCTAAGTAGCACAACGTAAACACACAGAACATACCCAAAATAAAAAGAAAAAACTATTACTCTTTTTGGGCCTTCAAAACATCACATCCTTATCAATTACCACTACTGAAACAGTTGCTTCTCTTCTGATAAAAAAAATAACGTTGATGTACAGATTTTATAACATTGTTATCAGGTTATTCAAGGAAAAAGTTACGTTTGATGTCTTAATTTGAAGGGTAAGATATAAGAAAAAGATAAAATATGAACAAATGGTTATAGCAAAATCCATACCCAAGTTGCTGGAAATCTATTTGGTAATCCCCACAACTTTATATAATTATATACATGACACACAGAACAAAAGGGGAAAACAGCTTCAAAAGAAAGAAAGGAAGAGCAAAATTATACATAAAAAGAAGCAGGGCAGTGAAAAGTTGAGATAACGTACCTTGATGAAAGAAAGTTCATGGAAGAGTGAAGTTATGGGAACAGAGGAAATGAGCTTCCTTTGAATTATGAGAGGACAATATATGAACAAAGAAGAGAAAATAAGAGAAAAAAAACAGGTTAAAAAACAGAGGCAGTAAAAAAAAAAGATTGGTTGAAAAACAGAACAAGGGGTTAGTGAAGGGGTTAATAATAATATGTACACCAGGAGACTGAAAATAAAGCTTCATCAACAATGTGAACTATGCACAAATTGCTCAACCAGTGAAGTGAGATTGCTCAACCAGTAAACAGAACAAATGCATAGAAACCATTTAAAAGCCTTTACAACAGATATCCAAAACCACAGAATAAGTTGAACATAGCAAATGTATGATGTTTTGTTCATCACAGTCATCTATAAACAATTATTCACATCAGAAAGATTAATTACACAGCTCAAACTATTTAAGAAAATTGTTTTTTACTAACACACTAAGAGATAAATTCGGAAACCAACCCCAAATAAAGCAGAATGTGTTTTTCATTGAGTATGTAGTATGCTGTAAAATGATTAGTGTACATATAAGAAACAAAAGTATGCCCTCTTCTTCATGGTCACTACAATAAATCAAAAACACTCCCCACATCCAAGTTTTAAAGATTGTGGCAGTACAATTTCTGATCCTAGTTCAACAGTCAATATCAATAATTTATAAGGTTACTTAATTTTAACAACTCACCACCTAAATTTCCCTACAAAACTATCAAATTATAATAACGGAGTAAATAGGACAATGAAATTGAAAATTCAGTTAAAACGTCCCCATTTCTAAAACAAGCAGTGGTAATCCAGGTAAGAGATATCGATAGGACCGATCAAATAACCGAATTTAAGCGTGAAGATGAAATTATAAGCTCTGTTCTATTGAACACTTGAAGGAATCACAAACTCTCTACCTAACATTGCGAGACAATAAAATAGTACCCTTCACTGGTTTTGGAGAGACCAGGACCCCTCCTCACAACTGTCTCACTCCCTGCCTATCCCCCTCTCCTTCCCCACCTTAATACGCACTCCCACTACTCTGGCACTGTCAGAGCATCAGCAGCTTCCCTATCAAAATGATTTCAGTGGAAGTACCAAAGCGATTTTGAAAATTTTGCCAGAGTTCAGTTTTATTTGCCAACACGAATTTTCAAAACATGGTCAGAAAAATATGTGTCGGCAAGAATTTTCAACGTAGCTTTCAAACCTCACTATCATACATCATCTATCAGTGTCCATTTGTACACGCACATTTCTTCTGCAACAACATATATAGACAATTGAACAAGAAAACCCAACAAAACATAGACAACTCAGATCTGATCGCCACAACAAAATACAGCTGAGAACTATACAAAACCATGAAAATGATTAAGATTAATCGAACTTTGCAAAATAGATAATTCAAGTTAGGATCAGAGACTCAACAGAGAAAAAAAAACCCACTTAGGAGGTAGGAGGGTGAAAAACCAACGCTGAGTTTGATAATAAAAACCAAGGAAGCAGTGATCATGGCACCAAGAGTCAATTGGATTAATTTTGAATAATTTAATAGACACATTATTAGGGTTTTATAAACCCTATAACAGATGCTAATCTAGTTGTATTAGATATACGAATGAATTAGACGGCTGCGAAACACAAAAAAACCCTAGAGAGAAAAAGAGAGAGACGCAAGAATACTGAGGCGCTAGCACGCTGCCGTTAGTGTTGGAGGCCATTCGTTTGGATACTGGTAGAAGGAGAGGACACGCGAAGTCAGCTCCTGTCTGGTCGAACAAGAAGGCGTTAGCCCACGTGATCAAGAAGCACGAATAAAAGATGCCACCTCTTTCGACACGTATGACGTCTGCGGAGCACGAGGATCAAGGCGCAAACGTGAATGATATGTTAGTTCTATAATTGGTTTTGATGATAACGGACAATTGTAAACACATATGAAGTTTGTCTTTGTAAGTTGAAAAACTCACTGTCAAAGGAAAACTCGAGTTTCAGTTTGGAAACTCGAGTTTTAACTTGACAGAGAAAAGCTCAAGTTTTTGCAATGAAAGGCAAACTCGAGTTAAGAATTGAAAAATCAAGTTTTGTTCATACAGAGAGCTTCTGAGTTGTTCCACAGACAAAGCAAACTCGAGTTAAAATTAACAAACTCGAGTTTTGACAAGACAGAGAGTTATCAACCTTTTTCAATGTTAGCAAAACTCTAGTTCACTTTTAAAAACTCGAGTTTTGGCTACACAGAGTTCTCTAAGTTTCCACACTTTGTTGGAAACTCGAGTTTTCATCCTACAGAGAACAATGCTCGACTCTGAACTTGTGAAAACTCCCTTGTTCATTTCGACAAAGCTTTTCAATGTTTTTCTCATAAATGAGAAAACTCGAGTTTACTTTTGAACACTCGAGTTTCGGTCTTACAGAGAAGTTTCCATAGTTTACAAAGAATGTGAAAACTCGAGTTAAAATATGGAAACTCGAGTTTTAGTCAGGCAGAGAGCTCTGATATCTTTTGAACATTTGAAAACTCCAGTTTTGATTTGGAAACTCCAGTTTTGAGCTTTTGGACTAAAACATGATTTCTCATCTAAAGTCCAAAACTCGAGTTAGTCACTTAATGACTTGAGCTTTGCACTATGCACTAAACTTGTCCAAATGCCAAATCGCGATGTTTTCTTTTGAAATGAGAAAACTCGAGTTAAGATTTTGAAACTCGAGTTTAGGTCTTTTATTGAAAAATGAAAAATTGAGTTTGGAAGAACTGACTCGAGTTTGCGTCGCTGAATTCAAATTTCAAGTTACACGAATTTGCGAAATGTGTGTGTTTGATCCTAATACTTTATATCATCACTCATTACTATCCCTAACTCTGTTTAGTCAGTTTGTTAATGAGTTTCAGATGGTTTAGACAGGATTAAATGGAGAATTAGCAAAAAGCATAAAGTAAAAGTCAGAACATTAAACGCAAAGTGCAGAAAGCTTACATCCTTCTGGACAATCATTCTCCACACATTTTGTAGGAATTAATGTTTCCTTTCCTCATCTAGCATCTTCTCTTCCAACGGATTAATTATTAGGAAGTCAACTATGATCTTCTGCAAAGCTGGATTAACCAAAGAGTAGAGAGAGAAGAAGACCCAAACCTTCACTAATCATCCTGTAATGTCTCCAACGGTTATATGAGGATTTACAATGGTCATTTAATGATCTCTAGCTATAAATAGAGATGCATTCAATACTTCTCAAAAAAAATCTGTGCAAGAATGAAAATCATTAAAGTTTCAACTACTCTTTGAGTTTTCTTGTGTAAAGTATCTTTTGATACATTCATACTTCAGTGTTTATCTTATCTACTCTTAGAGAGAGTTTATTGATTGTAAATCATTTATTGTAAAGTATCTCAAGTCAAGGGGACTTGGAGATTGGGTTATTGATTACAACTTGTAAGGGGGAGTAAGTTCTAGAGAGATAATTACTATTGAGTGTAGAGTGTGTAATCAAGCTTGATAGTGAGAAATCCCAGAGAGTCTGGGGACTGGACGTAGGTCAAGAGATTGGACCGAACCAGTATAAATCCTTGTGTCTTGCTTCTCTTCTCTATACTATGTTTTACTTCAGTTTTACCACACAAAAACAGAGCAGTCCGAAAAGAGTTTTGAGAATCCCCAATTCACCCCCCTCTTGGTGATTCAGCTCCACTTTCATGATACGCTGAACCCTCCCCATAGGTATGATTCGGAAACCCTAAATCTTGATTTAAACGCTGTTGAGCAATCCGCCTAAGGGATTCGTTAAATTTTTTTTCCACTGCGTGTACGAATCCCAACAATAACGATGTAGCATTGCTGCTTTATGTGGCTGAGCCACCTCAGCAAAAGTGGGTCTACTAACTGTTGACCACCAACTCTATTAATTTGGGTCAACATTACTCTCTTTTTGATACTTCCAGAGTAAAATTGTCCTTCAAAAAAACTTCTGAAGTAAAATTGTCACTCAATGAATATTTTCGGAGCAAAATTGGCCTTTAACCCTTAAATCATGCCTAACCCCTAATGAGAAAGATAAAGTCAATAAGAGCCTTAGCCTTAGACACTCACTCAGTGATTGCTTTTTTCCTTAGCTAGCCTTAGACACTAATTCCATCATACCCTCTTAACTCCCATGACCAATAAGAGCCTTTGACCCTTTCGTAATAGAAATTTTGTTGAGCATAATGCTGCTTATACCTTCTTTTGATTGAAAAGATGCCTAAGATTCCAGGTGCTTAGTAGGAACGTAACTAAAGAGCTTCAAACTTTGTTTTAGACTAGGAATTCTGGAATCAATTAGAGAAACATGTTACACTAAAAACAATTTTTAAGAGCTTCAAACTTTGAATGAAGTGGAGAAGTCATAAACAGAGGCCACTAAAAAAGCAAAGAGGATATGTAATGAACTTGTTGATTAATTTTGATATATTATATTGACATGTTTATTGAAAATTAGAAACTTTATTCAAAATTTGTATTTTAAGGTGATGAATAGAGGTTGAAAAAGCATAAATTGGGTAATAGTACATTCATTCATCATGTTGATTTGTTTATAAAAGATTCCAGCTTGACTTGTTCAATCAAAACAAGGGTATGTGAGAAATCATTGTTGAACTTCTACAAGCCTAGATTTAACTGTCATTGAAATAAAAAACAACAAAATCGAATGAAAACTCTTTACAACTCTTTTTTAATGTGTTAATTCACCTTTTCCATATTGTTGACTGATGTACAAATAAGAAAATGTAGCATTGGCGGCTCTATGTTCCTTTTGCATTATTTAGATGTTGTAAACTGTATCTAATTATTTCATAATGTCGTTGCAGCAAATATTGTGATAGGATCTGGATCATTGATCGGGCGACTTACATCACTCCATTCTATAGCTCTAAATAGAGGAAAGAATAGGATTCTTCCTCCTCCTCTTAGTCCTTTGCAGGTATAAGTAATTATGTCTGAATTTTGGTTATGGAAGAAATGTTTTCATTTTCTTTTCAACAATTGTTTTGATTGAATGAAGTGGTTGTATGCTCTCTACAATAGCATTGATCATGTTAAGAATCATACCATGCGTTCGAATGTATGAGAATCTATGGAATGAAACAGGAAATAATGGAATGGGTTTCCCCTTTATTTAGAAGTTTTTAAACAAGTCTATATTATAATGTAGTATCTATAATGGTTGTCCTTGTCATTTCATGTATTAAACTTCCAAACAAAAGGAATACTTTTTTTTTTTGTTTTCTAAGCTTATTGTTTTCTTCTGAATGATAGTATACTCATATTTACACTTGTCTTGAGCCTATCTCAATTGTTTCCTACATAAAATGTGTTGGTGGACAATTGGAATTCAATTTCATGTGCTAAACTCAAGAGTTACTTAGTTCTTCAAGTAGTGTTGCGGTTGAATTGGTTTTTCTACTTAGGTTCACATTAATGCATTTGATATAGTGAAATTGTATTTTCTTTGGGAAATACTCTTTGTAATCATGTTCCTTTTGTCATACAATTATTCCCTACAATTGATTTCTTCTTCTTCTTGTTTTATCAATCCAAACATGTTGTTGGTCCTAGGGTAGGTATTTGTAATCATGTTCCTTTTGTCACACAATTATGCCCTCTCCCATATATTAGTTTAAATAATTCTAAGGTTGTCTTTATTGTTGTTGTCTTTAGGTTGAATTGAGCAAATAAATTTCAAGCATCGGAATTTAAAGTTGAGGTAATTATAGTTAAATGTTGTTGTTTTTTGGTTGATGTGCATTGAACTAGGTAAACTTTGTAGTATGAATCATGATGCTTAAAAGTCCATTATTTATAGTTTATGACTTAGACAACTTAGATATATTTTTATAATTTGTATTGATGAAATTATTGGATTTAATAGCTGATATTTTCTAAATTGCCTTAGTTAGTAAGTTTTGTTGAATTAAGATGAAATTGTTTGTCATTTAAATTTTGGTATGTCTTACTTTTGAGGGGAAATGCTGCCAATTTTTTTTACAAGATTGAGAAAAAAGCATGTCGTTCTTGAAATTTTTATGAACTTGACAGTTGTTGGAAATGTCTTAGGTGGTAATAAAATGGGTCATAGTTGGATGAATGCGTTGAGAACTAGTGAAGAATATGAGAATGGGGTGGAAGAGTTCATTGAATTTGCGGGAAGGAATATGGCTACAAAAAATGGGATGTATTATTGTCCATGTGTTAATTGTTTAAATGGGAGTCGAAGGGATATTGCTGATATAAGGGAACACCTACTTTGTGATGGAATAAACCTTTGATACACAACGTGGATATGGCATGGTGAAGAAGTAAGTACCAGTGCGTCCCACGAAAATGAAGTTGAGGTAGATGATGATGGAATGGATAGAATGATTCATGATGTTGAGGTAGAATCTTTTGCACAATCGCGTGAATATGATAGCGTCCAGAGTGATGCAGAGACACCTTTGTTCCCTAGGTGTACTAAGTATACACGGTTGATTGGGACCTTACATTTGGTCAACTTAAAGGCAACTTGTGGGTAGACCGATAGGAGTTTCACGTTGTTGCTTGAATTGTTGTGTGATATGTTGCCAGCTGATAATGTACTTCCAAATCGTATGTATGAGGCCAAGAAAATCTTGTCTACGATGGGTATGGAGTATAAAAGAATACACAGTTTCCCTAATGATTGCATATTGTACAAAAATGAGTATGAATGCCTTAGTAATTGTCCGAAGTGTAAAACTTCACGATACAAAGTGACGAAAGGTGGTGGTTCTGGAGATAAGACAACAAAAAGGTAACCTTTGAAGGCATTGTGGTATCTTCCAATAATACCGCAGTTTAAGCGTCTGTTTACTAGTGAAGCAATGGCGAAGAAGTTGAGATGACATTCTGATGAGATAACATGTGATGGAAAATATCTTCGGCACCCGGATGACTCTCTGCAATGGAAGAAAATAGACGAAATGTTCCCTCAATTTGACAGTGAGCCAAGAAATCTTTGGCTGGGGCTTTGTACAGATGGCTTCAATCCTTATCGAACTCTTAGTAGCACCCATAGTGCATGGCCGATTCTCCTTGTAATATACAACTTACCTCCCTGGCTATGCATGAAACGTAAGTACGTGATGCTTTCTATGATGATTTCTGGACCAAAACAGCCCGAGAACAATATCAATGTATACTTGGCGCCTTTGGTTGAGGATTTGAAGAAGTTGTGGGAGGAAGGCGTAGATGTGTTTGATGCATATAAGAAGGAGTCCTTCAAGTTGCGTGCAATGATTTTTACCACGATAAATGACTTTCCTGCATATGGAAATTTTTCAGGGTACAGTGTGAAGGGGCATAAAGCACGTCCAATATGTGAAGCAGACACAAAAGCATTAACCGGAGAAAGCGAAAGTTAAGAAAGCAATTCTTCATCGGTTCCACCCATATCGTAAGTTAAGAAAGCATTTTAATGGCTTACCGGAGCATAGAACGGCTCCAAAAACATTAACCGGAGAGGAAGTTTATAGTTGGGTGAAACATATCAATGTCATATTGGGTAAGCAGCAAAGGATTGTGGGTGAGAAGAATATATGAAGGAAGAGATCAATTTTATTTGATCTTCCATATTGGCGTAGTCTTGATGTGATGCATGTGGAGAAAAACGTTTGTGATAGCCTTGTCAGTACTCTTTTGCACATACCAAGGAAGACAAAGGATGGAATTAGTGCGAGACTAGACCTGGTTGATATGGGAATAAGAGAACAGTTACTTCCAGAGGTAAGAGAAGATGGTAAGAGGGCATACATGGAGCCAGCAACTCATACACTATCAAAAGCAGAGAAAAAAAGTTTGTGTGGGTGTTTATATGACATTAAGGTTCCACAAGGATATTCTTCTAATTTTAGAAAGAGTATTTCAATGGACGATTTGAAGTTAGTGGGAATGAAGTCCCATGATTATCATGTGTTGATACAACAACTATTACTAGTAGCTATTAGAGGCATTATGAAAGATGAAGTGCGAACCACTATAAGAAAATTGAGTATTTTCTTTAATGTTATCTGTAACAAAGTCATTGATATTGAAAATTTGGATGAATTAGAAAATGAGCGTTGTATTATTTTGTCCAAACTAGATATGCATTTTCCTCCTGTATTTTTTGATATAATGGTGCATCTGATAGTGAACTTGGTAAGGGAGGTAAGGCTCTGCAGTTCATTTTACCTAAGGTGGATGTACCCTTTCGAGCGATACATGAAGATCTTAAAAGGGTCTTCTAAAAATCCTTATCGACTGGAAGCCTCAATAATTGAGAGATATGTAGTTGAAGAGGCTATGGACTTTTGCAAAGATTATCTATCAGGGGCGATGATACAATCTTAGCATGACGAGGGGATAAGCGAGGGAACTTGAGGAATCAAACTGAAGAATATGTCTCGTGAAGAGGTGTTGCAAGCACATTTGTACATATTGAATAATATAGAAGAATTATTGATGAACACTGAAAGAGTTTGAAGAATATGAATCCAAGGAAGAACAATATGCAGATAGCTAATGAGCAAAAGAAGACATTCATAAAGTGGTTCGAGGATAAGGTATTGCACGAGACCGGTGTGTCAGATACAATCGAGTGGTTAACCTAGGGGCCTTCTTTTCAGGTCATCACTTGGAGCGGTTATGATATTAACGAGTATTCTTTCTACACGAAAGACCAAGATGACAGAAGTTCTGTGCAAAATTGTGGGGTGATGGTTGAAGTTGAATCCATGCACTTTTTGAGTTCCAAAGACAAAACCCGGTATTAGCATCAATGGCCTATTATGGAGTTATTGAAGAAATATGGGAGATGACCTACAACAAGTTCAAAGTTGCTTTATTGAAATGTAAGTGGGTTAGCAATTGATCTTCAAAGACTTGGTCATAGAGATGAGCCATTCATTCTAGCAAGCCAGGCAAAACAAGTGTTTTATGTTACAAACCCTGCATATAAAAAAATGTCCATTGTACTTCAAAGTAACAAACAGAAGTATGGTGAAGAATCCTTTAACCTTGACGATACACTCGCTTTTACAACAAATCCACCTACAACACGTGAAATAGAATTGGAAGATGATGAAGAATATGCTGCAAGAAATGATCATTGTGAAGGAATATGGGAAACCATATAAAGTAAGATCTTAAGTTATGAAATAGTACTATGTTATTTTTGTGGTGGTTTAACATGTTAGTTCATTTTATTAATTTGTTTACTATTTAATAACCTATCTAACATTGATTTGTCTTTGATGAACAAGAATATGTCCAGCTCTGACGAGTCAACGGGTGATGATAGAGTTGATGCTCACGTTGTGAGAAGGGGTAGAGGTAGCACAAAGATGGGTGCGATAATGGCACGTCGTGAAGGTAAAAAAAAAAAGTTGCATGTGGACTTCGATGCCAATATGAAAGTAATTGGTCAAGAGGAAGACAATTTCATTAGCTATTTAAGCTATCTAGCTCGAAGCAAAGTTCACATTGTATACTCTGCTTGGAAGTTGGTTCCTCAGAAAACAAAGGATCTGATTTGGGCACAAATTTTGGTATCTCACTTTCTATATAACTGCATTTGTATCTTTAGTCTTATTACTTGAAATGTAATTTTCTTCTCTTATACCTTGCAACAAACTTACGATGTCCCTAACAATACGGCGATGAATAAGCATTGGATGGGGGAAGTGCGTTTATGTTGGAAAGACTTTAAGAACAAGCTCACTAGAAAGTATGTTCGAGGGGAAAGGAGAAATGAGGATTCATGTCAGAAGTATTCTTACATTTCTCCAGAGGACTGGAGGGACTTTGTGGCGTCACAGTAACATCCTGAATTTCTTGTAAAATTTCATTCATCATATCTTATCTTTTATTTGAATCTACTTGACATCGTGGGGTCAGTTTTATTAGTTTTCGTGTCACAGGAAATAAGTGAAGCCAATAAAGAAAGGCAAGCGGCGAATAAGTATCCACATTGCATGTCTCGAGGTGGGTATAGGAAGCTTGAACGGAGGATGATGGAAGAAGAGTTAGAGAGAATGAAGGAAGTTGCCCGATCTGATCCTTCCATTATTTTCCAGGCCCCTGATCGTCCTCCTCGTCACAAAAAATGGAAAGCTGTGAGAATGAAGGGTGAAAAATACATAAATGCAGATGTTGCCACAAAGATTGTAAGTAGTTAAATTAAATATATTAAATAGCCTCAGTTGTTTCATATTATAAGAGTTTAGTTATTATTCATGAAAAATTTTATGATATAGGATGCACTTGAGGAGCAAAGCAGCCAAGGTTCATTTACGCTAGGTACACGGATGGACATTTTGTCAACGGCGATTGGGAAGCCAGATTACCTTGATCATGTTCGAGGGGAGACAAGGGGAGTTAGTGCCGCAAAATATTTTGGACGACGTTCACGTTGTTCGCATGACGATGACAACCCTAGTCCCCATCTTGTAGCTGATAATTGAATATTTCATACATTTATTTTTATCTCTTGATTAATAATTTAGGACTCTTTAGTTAATAAATGATGGCTTTTATACTTATTTGGGCTTTGGGCCTTTGATTAGCTTTTAGCCATATTTAATGATAAATTTCAAGTTTTACATTACTTCACTATTTTTACCATAACTCTTGAACCAGACATCGGATTTGCCTCATTCTTGTTTCATATTTCAGATTATTCAAAGATCTACAAATGTTATGAAGACATGAAGTGAAAATTCAGACAAGAAGGCGGTCTATTTTGGAGCCGAAGTCATATGTATATTTTTGGATTTTTATTTGGGCTCGAATTTTGAAATTAAAGCCCACTTTTATTTTATTTCCGTTTTGGGCTGAACCATTGTAGCCCATTTCCATTTTAGGTTAACTTTAAGTTAGATGGCAGCCACAAACACATGGTCATTCACATTTTTACTCAGTTTTGGATTAAATACAGAAGTTTTATTTTCTCTCAACTGTTCTTCATCTGTTCATCGTGTTCTTTGTATTCTTCATGTTCATGATGAACTTCTTCATTTCTGTTCCATTTTTGTTCTGCATAGCCATGATGGGCTAAGCTTCGGTGATTAACCCACGGATTGAGGATTCCACTTGTTGGGATCCGTACACGCAGCGGAATAAAACTTTTTACGAATCCCTTAGGCGGATCGCTCAATAGCGTTTAAATCTGATTTAGGGTTTCCGAATCATACCTATGCGGAGGGTTCAACGTTCCGTTGGCGTTCGCGCCTGGAACCTCGAGCGTTGCAGACGTCGTACGCGTTGAACGAGGAGGCATCCTTTTGTGCCTTTTGATCACGTGGGCTAACGCCTTTCTTGTTCGATCAGACAGGAGCAGACTACGCGTGTCCTCTCCCTCTACCGGTATCCACACGAATGGCCTCGAACACTGACGGCAGCGTGCTAGCGCCTTCTTGTTCTCGCGTCTCTCTCTTTTTCGCTCTAGGGTTTTTTTTTGTGTTTTTACGGCCGTCTAATTCATCCGTCGTTTAATACGACTAGATCAGCATCTGTTATAGGGTTTCTAAAACCCTAATATGTCGTATTAAAATATTCAAAATTAAATCAATTAATTTCGAATTTGGATTAAATAATATTAATTAAATCTGTTTATATTTATAAATTAAATCAAGATATGATATGCTTATATTTAATTTAAAATGAGATCCGATATCTCAATTCAAATTAAATCTGATATGCAATATCTTTATTCGAAAATTAAATCTGAGATACAATATCTCAATTTATTATAGTTATTTAATTTATCAAATAAATTAAATACTATATATAATAATATTATTATCAATAAATAATATCATTATTATTTTCGAATTTATTAATATATATATATATATACACACACACAACCTAGATTGAATAAGTATTCATTAAATCTTAAACACATTTAAGATTCAATGAATCTGGACACTCTTGCTCGTGTTGGGCCATTCTTGTGTGCGACCTGCAGGCCACATGAGATTGGCGGCGGGCCAATGCATGACCAGCCCACAAGTCGCAAGCGGCCTCTAGCAAGACATTGCAACTACCCTATTCATATGGGGATCGTTGATAAGTACAATGACTTGCCCCTAGGGCATAATTTCCAACAGACTCCCACTTGCACTAGGTGCAATCATTAATTACCTTAATTCTCATTGCCCTAACATGACGCTCATGTTTTATTTGTGCAAGCGGCTTAGTAAGAGGATCAACGTCATTGTTTATGCGATATAACCTATCGTACAACCATGTCACGTCCCTTTTGTCACGCGATAATTTGGTCAAGGATGAGGCATGGAAAATGTCAACTTCCTGTTCTTGACCATTACTTTCTCGATTCTTGAGTAGTCTAACAATTGAGATGGAAACTCCTTTCCATCGTAGTATGGCCATACATTTCTCAGACTCACTCATCGAGGGGCCCAGTATTATCTCTCTACAAACGTGAGGGACAAATCCCATCTTGACCATTCACATTCCTCCGCATGAAAATCACTGATCCCGATCATAGCCTTTATCATCACCCGGTCTAAGGTGACTTTTGACTAGGTCAAAGACTAGCGACTCATCATGTAGGAATCCATGATGATCTCAGGTCATAGGGCGTTGTGACGCGGTTATACATGAGAAAAGCTTATAACTAAATCCATGCAGCTTTCTCATAGTGGGTCGGTCCGGCACCTTGTACTCTTACAAGTGCTTATGACTTTGATTCGTATCTCCATACCTCATCAGTCACACTGGTCTTATCTCATCTTCGCTCCCGCATAGATGAACGACCAGGGACATTTAGGATAATCTTTTAGACATATCCGAGGATACGATTATCAATTTAAACATGCAAACAAAAGGATAACTAAAAGGAGAATACTTTATTAAATAATGAAATTGTCTAGAAGTACAATGTCTTGCCCCTAGGGCACAATTTCCAACAAATTCCCACTTGCACTAGGTGCAATCATTAATTACTCTAATTCCCATTGCCCTAACATGACGCTCATGTTTTACTTGTGCAAGCGGCTTTGTAAGAGGATCGGCTACATTGTCGTCTCTGGTACTTTGCATAGGTTTATATCACCTCTTTCATTGATTTCTACGATAAGATGAAATCGCTTGAGTATGTGCTTGGTCCTTTGATGTGACTGGGCTCCTTGGTCTGCGCAATAACGCCGCTATTGTCACGAGAGCAAGTCAATTGGATTCGAGATGGTAGGAACCACCCCCAATTCGGTGATGAACTTTCGATCCAAACGGCTTCCTTAGCTGCATCCGATCTTTGCTATATACTCGGCTACATTGCGGAATCAACTACGGTGCTCTGCTTAGAGCTCTTCCACTCACCGCACCACCATTCAACGGGAACACATATCCGATTTCGATCTTGAATCATCTTGGTCGGTTTGAAACTTCGCATCGTGTAACCGGTTACACGAGCTCATCTTCAAACCACCATATACCAAGAATATGTCCGAGTCCTTCTTAAGTACTTAAGGATATTCTTGACAAGATCCAGTGACCCTCAGGGATCTTGTTGATATCTGTTTGGTCATACTCAAGGCAAATGACACATCGGGTCGAGTACATAACATGGCATACATGATAGATCCAATGGCGGAGGCATATGGAATCTTACTCATGCGGTCTCTTTGATCTTGTGTACTAGGACACGAGATTCTTACCGAGATGGATGCCATGAGACATGGGCATATTACCCCTTTTTGAATCCTGCATCTTGAATCTATGCAGTATCTTGTCTATGTATGTACTCTGACTTAGGCATATCAGCCTCTTAGATCTATCTCTATAGATCCTAATCCCAAGGATGTAAGTGGCTTCGCCTAAATCTTTCATTGAGAAAGACTTTCCTAACCAAGACTTGACACTCTGCAAGGTAGGAATGTCGTTCCCAATGAGTAGGATGTCATCAACATAAAGCACTAGAAATACAAGCTGTGCTCCCACTAACCTTCTTGTAAACACAAGGTTCATCTATGTTTTGAATGAATCCAAACTCTTTGACTACTTCATCAAAACAATGATTCCATCTTCGAGATGCTTGGTTCAATCAATAAATGGATATTTGAAGCTTGCAAACTTTACGAGTCCTGCGGACGCTCAAAACCCTCGAGTTGTGTCATGTACACATCCTCAAGGAGCTTTCCGTTAAGGAAGGCTATTTTGACGTCCATACGCCATATTTCATAGTCATAATATGATGCAATGGCAAGAAGGATTCGATTGATTTGGCCATTACAAGCTGGGAAAAGGTTTCATCATAGTCCACACCATGAGTTTGAGTGAATCCTTTTGCAACCGATCGTGCCTTGAAGATATTTACTTTGCCATCCATGTCGGTTTTCTCTTTGAAAACCCACTTGCACCAACGGTTTTACACCTTGAGGTGGATCGACTAAGGCCCATACCTCATTGTCGTACATGGATTGCATTTAGGACTTCATGGCACTAAGCCATCTTTCGGAGTTGGGTCCCACCATGGCCTCGCGATAGGAAGTTGGCTCATTGTGCTCAATGAGCAAAACATCACGGCTTCCGTGTCAATCCATATCTCGAGGTGTGTAGCCGTGTTCTATCAGACCTTCGTGGGTCTTGTGTTACATGAGTAGGCTCAACAACTTGTTGTGAGTCTTCTCCGGTTTCCATCGTGGTTCTACATTGTCTGTGACTCTCGAACTTCTTCGAGGTTCACCTTACTCCCACGGGTTCTTTTAGAGATAAACTCTTTTTCCAAAAGACACCATTAGAATAACAAACACTTTGTGATCGGTGGGATTGTAGACATAGTATCCTTTAGTTTCCTTAGGATACCCCACAAAAAGGCATTTTGAGGATCTGGATGATAATTTATCAGAGGCTTGATGCTTGACATAAACCTCACATCCCCAAATTTTAAGAAATGACAAGCTGGGTTTCTTCCCAGTCCATATCTCATATGGTGTCTTTTCAAGCGCCTTTGACGGAACACGATTTAGTGTGAACGCAGTGCATTCTAGGGCATGGCCCCAAAGGAAGGTGGAAGATCTGTTTGACTCATCATAGATCGAACCATATCTAATAGAGTTCGATTCCTCAGCTCGAAACACCATTCCATTGAGGTGTTCTAGAGGAGTAAGTTGCGAGACGATCCCACAACTCCTAAGATGGTCAATGAACTCTTGGCTCAAATATTCACCACCCGATCAGATCGAAGTGTCTTAATTGTTTTGCCAAGTTGATTTTGCACTTCATTTTGGAATATTTTGAACATTTCAAAAGATTCCGACTTATGTTTCATTAAATAGATATATCCATATCTACTTGAAATCGTCTATAAATGTAATGAAGTACAAATGACCTCCTACGCGAGATGTATTCATTGGTCCACACACATCGGTATGTATGAGGCCCAATAAATCGGTGGCTCTCTCATTTGTGTCGATAAGGGGCCTTTGTCATCTTTCCTAATAAACAAGACTCGCATGTATCAATTGATTCAAAATCAAATGAGTTAAGAAATCCATCTTTATGGAGTTTCGAAATGCGTTTCTCATTTATATGGCCTAGACGACAATGCCATAGATAGGTCGGATTCAAATCATTTGACTTGATCCTCTTAGTAGTTATGTCATAGATATTTCCATTATTAGGATGTTCTAAATTAAGTACATAATGACCAGAATGCAAATCACCATGAGCATAAAAAACATCATTATGATAAATCGAACATTTACGGTTCCTAGTAATGGAAGTAAAACCTTCCTTATCCAAATAAGAAAGTGAAACAATGTTGCTACTCAAAGCAGGAACATAAAAGCAATTGTTCAACAATAACAAAAGCCCATTAAGGCGAGAACTATTTCATAAGTGCCTACGGCTAAAGCGGCAACTCTTGCTCGGTTTCCAACTCGTAGGTCCACTTCGCCCTTCTTCAATCTTCTATTGTCCTTTAGACCTGCACATTTATACAAATGTGAGAACCACATGCAGTATCTAATACCCATGTAGTGGAAGTAGAAAAATGAATATCTATGACAAAGATACCTGAAGCGATAGCCTTGCCATCCTTCTTGTTCTTTTGAATCTTCTTGATAGAGTTTGCAATTCCTCTTCCAATGACCGGGTTCATTGCGAAGTGGCAGAGACTCCATCCTTTGGAGGCTTTGCCTTCCGAGCTGCGAGCTTAGATTCGGGTTTGTTTGACTCGGTGGTCTTACCGATTGAGCTCTTACCCTTTCGTTTGCCCTTGCCTTTCTTTTTCATACCCTTTCCTTTACGAACCATCAAAACAGTCTTTGGGCTTCTTCTTAATGCTCTGCTTAATTTGTTTTGAGCATCCCATCTTCGATTCGAGAGATTGATTTCTCCATGTTGTTCATGTTATAGTTCATGACAAGCTGGTCATAACTATCTAGGAGTGAGTTCAAGATCAAATGCGTAGCTAACTCTGGCTCATGGGAAATCCAAGCCTTTCAAGGTGATCAATGTAGCCCTTCATCTTCATAACATGAGGACTAAGCGATGCACCCTCGGCCATCTTGCGGGAATGTAAGGCCTTCGTGGTCTCATACCTCTCTTGCCTTGCCGTTCTTTGGAACATTTCCTTGAGATGAACAAGCATCCCATAAGCCTCCATGTGTTCCAGGATCTCTTTGGAGCTCTGGAACCATAGTGGCAAGCATCGAGCATCCTACATCCTGACGAGTCATCAATATGCTTCGTGTAAGCATCTTGCGAGCTCTTGGAACATCGGCCATGAGCTCGTCGAGAATGGGTTGATCAAGGACATAAATCTTTCTTTCTGCTTGAGAACAATTCTCAAGTTTCTAAACCGATCAAGAAAGTTTGTCCCATTAGGTTTATCCTTCTCAAGGATAGATCGTAGTGATAGCGTTGCGGTGTTACTATGCGTAATGATTCTACAATTAAAAGGATATGCAAAGTTAGTTAATAATCTCCCATTTAATTAATAACCCTCATTATAATTAGTGGGCTAAGACCCATATTTGGCTTAAAATTAAGTCCGCTTTGGCGGGACGCTTAAATTTAAGTTATTTAGGTAGGCAAATCGATTTGCCAATTACATCAAATGTAATTCTTAGATCTTTATGGGATTCGATCGGCAAGGATCAAAACCAAAACTGTGACACAACATGGCTCACCTAACCTGGAATCCTTGTTGGGATCCGTAAACACAGCGGAGTAAAAAAAATTATGGATCCCTTAGGCGGATCGCTCAACGGCGTTTAAATCAAGGTTTAGGGTTTCTGAATCGTACCTTTGCAGAACAATTTGAACTGGTGGGCTACCTTCTCGATCAGCGAATCGACTCTTTAGAATCGCCTTCCTCTACCGGTATCCACACGAACGGCCTCCAACACTGACGGCAGCGTGCTAGCGCCTCAATATTCTTGCGTCTCTCTCTTTTTCTTTCTAGGGTTTCTCGCGGCTTTCTAATACGCTCGACAAAATGTCTCGTCGGTTTTTCTAAACCTAGTAGGCGTATTTTATTCAAAACCAATTTTTGAATCTGGATTAAAAAATATATTAATTAAATCTATCTGATAGATCTAATCTAATCTATTTATTTAATCCAAAATTTAAAAGCCTTTAGATTTAATTTATATTTATAAATTAAATCAAGATATGATATCATTATATTTAAAATGAGATCCGATATCTCAGTTCAAATTAAATATGATATGTAATATCTTTATTCGAAAAATAAATCTGAGATACAATATCTCAATTTATTATAGTTATTTAATTTATCAAATAAATTCAATACTATATATAATAATATTATTATCAATAAATAATATCATTATTATTTTCGAATTTAATATATATTAAATCAACATATGATATCATTACATTTAATTTAAAATGAGATCCGATATCTCAGTTCAAATTAAATCGATATGCAATATCTTTATTCGAAAATTAAATCGAGATACAATATCTCAATTTATTATAGTTATTTAATTTATCAAATAAATTAAATACTATATATAATAATATTATTGTCAATAAATAATATCATTATTATTTTTGAATTTAATATATTTTATATATGCATATATATATATACACACACACATCCTAGATTAAATAAGTATTCATTAAATCTTAAACACATTTAAGATTCAATGAACCTACAATGACTTGCCCCTAGTGGCATAATTTCTAACAGTACTCCCACTTGCACTAGGTGCAATCATTAATTACCTTAATTCTCATTGTGCCCTAACATGACGCTCATGTTTTACTTGTACAAGCGGCTTAGTAAGAGGATCAACGTCATTGTTTATGCGATATAACCTATCGTGCAACCATGTCCGTCCCTTTTTGTCACGCGATAATTTGGTCAAGGATGAGGCATGGAAATGTCAACTTCTGTTCTTGACCATTACTTTCTCGATTCTTGAGTAGTCTAACAATTGAGATGGAAACTCATTTCCATCGTGTGTATGGCCATACATTTCTTAGACTCGCTCATCGAGGGCCCGAGTATTATCTCTCTACAAATGTGAGGGACAAATCCATCTTGACCACTCACATTCCTCCGCATGAGAACCACTGATCGATCCTAGCCTTTATCATCACCCGGTCAAAGGTGACTTTTGACTAGGTCAAAGACCGGCGACTCATCATGTAGGAATCCATGATGATCTCAGTCAAAGGGCGTTGTGACGCGGTTATACATGAGAAAAGCCAGTGACTTATTCCATGC